>CM031233.1:149512820-149535320 GCA_018340775.1 Taxus wallichiana var. yunnanensis
AGGTGTTATAAGCAGAAATTTTGAATAAAAAATTGAATTTTTTATACTCAGTGTTGTATGCATGCATCTTTACATGACTCGGCCGGTTCAGGATGAAACCGGACCGTTCAGACTAAACCGGCCGGTACTAAACCGGCCGGTTCAATACCAAACCGAGTCGAACGGTCCGATTTTTTAACCGGTTCATGTCTAAATATGTTGAACCGGTCGAACCAGCCGGTTCCGGTTCGGTTTGGCCGGTTTTTAAAACACTGATTACAGAGTAATAGACATAATTGGATTATGGAGTCCCCACAGCCTAATTATGGTATATATAAGAGGTAGTGTTGAGTATTGAATCATTATATTACGAGTTTTGTTCTTTATAAAAATTGTGGGGGTGCCCCCTTGAAGTGGCCTAGTCATATATTCCAATATTGTATTTATGCATTTCACTTGTATTGCATGGATCTGCTTTATTCTGCTCTTATTTTCTAAGTGACTACTGTTAACTGCTCATGCAATCTGTAGAATCGTGATCTATTGCTGTGAATCTGCATTTGTGATATATTTAAGTCATTACAACACTGATGACATTTTTTTAATAAAAGATCCCGTGGAAGCCTTGAATTACTTAGCAAAAACATAGTGGATTCACAATCAAATACATGAATAAATAACCCAACATCAGACGCAGATATAATACCAAAATGATATTACACAACCAATTCAACAAAAATTACAATCCACAACCAAGTTTCTTATTTTCTTAAAACCCTCATGTCTCTATGATGATGGAAACCCAGCCTACGCTTTATTCATCAAGCCCCTCTACCGTTTCAATAATGTAAGAAATATATCAGTTGAAATACAATGATTACATTGTCACAATAAAGATTCAAGTTTTGATGAGTCACAGGAATATTAGTTGAACTAAAAGAGTATCATATCAATCAGTGCACGAGATGAATTTACAAAACAATTCAGAACTGAATTAACAGATGTCACTAAAACCACCTAATAAATAGCACATCCAAAATGAAGGCAATGCAAAGTCCCTCACTATATAGACACTGAAACTAAGGTCACTAAAACCACCTAATAAATAACACTTCAAGAATTGAAGGCAATACAAAGCCCCTGCCTATATAGACACTGAAAACAAAGGTTACTAAAACCACCTAATAAATAACATATCAAATATTGAAGGCAATGCAAAGTCCCTGCCTATATAGACACTGAAAACAAAGGTCCATTGCTGATATTTGTTTCCTGTCAGCATAATTGGTTACTTTGCAAAGAAGGTTTCAACACCAAAGCATTTTGAAAAACTCGTTTGGATCAAGAGCTTAATAGCTTTCATCTGTCGCTCATCCAGAAAAATCTTCAAAAATCGGCAATTTATTTTCTCTTCATGATAATTGGCTCTCCTAAATCAACAAATAAATTCTGCTTTCCCTCTAGGCTATAATGTTGTGGTTTTCAGACATATTGTTCAAATAAATATCAAACGGACTTTCATTTAACATAAAACAAAAGGCAGTGCTAGACTAACATAGGGCTCATACAAAAAAAAATTGCTCAATCCAAACCCTTGCTGATAATTGGCTCTCCTAAATCAACAAATAAATTCTGCTTTCCCTCTAATGTTGTGGTTTTCAGACATATTTTTGAAATAAATATACATAGGATTCTCATTTAACATAAAATAAAAAGGCAGTGTTACACTAACATGGACTCGTACGAAAAAAAAATGTTCAATACAAACCCTTGCTGGCTTCGCAATTATACATTCCATCTCAATTGAGTTAACAAATTACAATATCGAGAAATTATAAATTGAAATGTAGTAAAAATGCTTGAAAAAACCTGAATGTTGTTGATGGAATTTGATCGGGCCCTCTGAGTAGCCCACAAATGCGGTGTTTCGCGTAGAGGTGGCTAAGGCATTTAAAAAATAATAATTAATGGCCAAAATGCTACAAATAGAGACAATTCTGCTTTGATTGCCAGATTTGCTGATATATGCAGTCTCCATTTTATACTTTCATTTAGTTCTATTTAGACTGTTGATACAGAATTGTGGGCAACAACAATGGCGATCACTGCAGGTTTAAAGTTTGCAGGTCGAATGGAGCATTAAGATCCGAAATCGCACGCGTGGAAAGTTTACATAGATAAGGGAAAAGACAAAACCATATCTGCCCAAGATCCAGGCAAGGGATGAGATTTGATGGTCAAAGTCACCCGGCAATTTAATTTAATTCAGATATTAATGTCCACATAAGGCCAAGAATGGCCTATGTGACAGAAAATACAAACCAAGAACCAAAACATAAAGGGAGTGTCAAAATATCAAAAGAAAACAACAAATCAACCGTTAGAAGGTTGCAGGTCTTAAAACCAATAGAAAGTGCAATGGAATTTTTTAAGGACGTTTTCATATTTTTAGTGAGATTTTTATACACTTAAAAGAAAACTTTTTTAATGAAAAAATAGGTATATACAAAAATATAAAATAGTCAAATTATTTTCTTAAAAACATTGGTTGTATGGAAGTACACAACAAATTGTCACAATAGCCTATAGGCGTAGGAGTAGCTTACGAAAATATCAATACAAATATAAAAGTACTTGGTTATTTAAGTGGCAATTGCGAAGAGAGAAGGAGGAGGATGTCTCTCGTCGGGCTTGCCCCAACCACCATCTGGAAGTTCGGGACCCTCGGAATGGACTCCCAACTAGTGGTTGTGTCTTGATAGCTTCGAGTGGTGTCTTCATTTCCTTGGTCTTGGCTTGGGGATGGAGAAATGGTCGGGCCAACCAGCAGGGACCTTGTCCATAGAAGAAAGTGGAGCCCCCGATTGTTGTGTCATAGTGGTGGTGAGACCCATCCCCCATGTTGAGGTTGTGGAGGAGAGTAGCAAAAGGCAAAAAGCCCTACCCCTGAGCAACTATGAGAACGATGGTGTGACCTGTTGCAGCAGTAACCCCTACCTCTCGATGAGGATTCAAGAAAAGTAAACGATTTGAAACCCACACAGCGATACAGAAGCATTCCCCTAATGATCGAAGAAGGTGCGGAGATGGTTATCTCTAGAGCCGATTTTGGGCTTGCGCTTGAATTTTGCAAAAAGACATTCGAAACAATCATAGCTTTGTCATAAGCCAAAATATTGCAATCAATAGCAGTATGAGAAAAATCGTTGAATTCCTCTATTTCCAAATGATAAAACATAATTTCCACTCTGAAGGCATGTAAAATCTTGGTAAACACCATAGGGATGGTAAGTCAATCTCCTAAAAGGATGTGTTACTAGTGAAAAGGCTCAAGTCTACAAGGCTTAAAAAATCATGAATCCAAAACCAGACAATTTGAGCTTTCAGACAACGAAAAAGATGCATGAGGGTCTCAATGTGTCCACAAAAAGGACATCGTGGATGCGAGAACTCCTAAATGGATAAGCATATGGTTGAGGGGAAAATCCTGATAGATAAGACACCAAGAACAATGAGCAAGCTTGGGTTCAATAATGACATTCTAAATAATAGAAAATATGTGCTTCCAATAATGTGCGGTGGATCGAAGAGACCACCGGTCATTGAGCTTATTCATAATGGGAAACTTTGGTGTGAGCAACTCATAGCCCTTGTTGGACAAGTAGTTATGAGATGGTGTTTTTGATACCATTCCTAATCTTTCCACCACAAGAATGAACTCTTATTTTGTGGAGCATTTCCTCAAGAATAGCATCCATAATTTCCTTAAAGGACTCTTGGTCATTATTGGCCAATGAGAATTTAGCTTTGGATTTTAGCAAAGAAAGTAATTTCTTGATTTGGCTATAAAAGACATCATGTATAGTGTTAACCCCTCATCTAAAAATCTTGAGCACATGCACCTATGAATCCTCCGCATGAGGGACGTTTTGGAAATTAATAAGAAGAGGCCACCAAATAGAATGCAAATTTATGAAAAGGTCATTCTAAACCCATCCTTGTCCCACATAAGCCATGGGTTAATCTTCTCCCAAGCCTTAGAGACACTTTTGAAAACAAATGAGCCAACAAATTTCACCAAGGCTTTAATAGTAAAAAGGTTATGAAAGCCAAGATCTTACTAGGTCCTACACCCCTACATATTTTCTCCAGGATGTAATTGTGTAGAAAACTCTTCTAGGCTTCTCATCCTTGATGACACAAATGATCTATTTAACACAAAGGGAAACACCTTGATGTGTAGTGTCAAACAATATGAGGCATCCATAATCCTTGAGAAGGAAAAATAATTCCTAAGCAACCCTATGAAATCCTTTGTCAAGTTCAAAGTTGCCCCATAGAAACTATCTTAGAACTTTTCAATCTTTTTTAAAAGGCTTGTGAAGGATCCCAACATGATAAGCAATAGATGTAAAAGCGGCAAGAACTTTGGATCAATTTTTTTAAATTCCCACCAAGGAGAGGGGGTTGTTTGGAATGAAAAATGAATACCCAAAAACCAGAAGATTTCACCATGTTGTATCCACTTCCATAGAAAGTCATTCGGATAAGAAGCGACAGAAGGATAGCTTATAACACTAAGTTTTTCCCCATTGAATTATCTAGCCTAAAGTTAAGCAATAAATGTCAAGGTAATTCATAGCTTGATGTATATTGTTCTCATCTTCAAGAAAATTGAGAAAAGAGTCATTGGAAAAGTGGTCATTAACAATTTGAGTATGTGTTGAGCTAGGAATAGAGATGCCTTTGACAAGACCTTGTTGAGTGGCATTGGAAAGGATATGGGAAACTCCTTAACAACTAAGACATGGATCACAAGCAGGGGGTATCCTTAGCAAGTAAACACCTAAATTTGGTATTTTATCATTTAACAATGACAACTTTGTCCTTGTACCTTTAAGATGCCTTACACACACATTTTAAACCCAAGTGCCCTATCCCTATCTTCCTTCCATGACTTTCTTATCTCTCGCACATTGCTCAATCATTCAAAAAATCAATCACAACTACACATAACCATTTAGTCTTCATAGGCATCTCACCTAGAATCTTATACAGTCCCTGAATTGCTTGTCTAGGACCATAAAGTTGGGACCAAACCATCCCATGGTTTGGTCCCATCTCCTTCCACTAAACAGTCACTTTTCAAATTTGAAATATTTTCTTGAGTTGATCCATATCCCATAGGTCATCCTTAATGCAAAATCAAACCTATGAATGCCTATAAAAGCAAGTTTAACTCACTTATTAACTTGTTGGGCACTTTCAATAGAATTCATTGCAAAATACTTTCCTAAAGCACTAAAGACTCTCCTAAATTCCTTAAAGCGGTGACACAACCTATGAGTAAGTCATACATAGATTTGAAGCCATCTAAACCAAGTTCAAGAATCATGCCTCTCATTCTATAAACCTTCCAAGTCAAGCTAAGTTATAGTAAAGTTATAGTAAGGTCAAGCCAATACAAAGCATTCTTAAAGTTTCTAAGAGTCGAGGGAATCAATCTAGCATTTACAAGAACAACACAATATATCACAATCATGAAGGATATAATCTACTTTAACCATAGTTACACTCGTTATCATTGCATCAAGAGACACAAGGCCAAGATAAGGGTTAGCTTATATTTGTATACAAAATTACACATACACTATGAGAACTACATGTATTTTTCTCTTGCCTTTGAGGGTTCCAATACAACACCTAGATTGGATTAACAAGGGTTGACCATCAAGGTCTATCCAACTCCACCACATACGATTTATCTCCTTTTATTATCTAATCATGTTCATGAAGTGTTAGTGCACATATATGGGGTTTTCATCTATTGCATATCACTATAGGAGGTGTCACATAGTTGTGAACCCTAACATCGATATCAAAGTACATATTCAAGTCATGACAACTCTCAAAAGTCACCGAGAGCAGCATATACATATTCTAAACTATACAAATCATGACCAAACCATATCATGCTCTAGAACAAGCCTTATAGTTCCATACCAACTTAGTTTGTAGTCATATTTCCATAGAAAAAGAACCTCGGGTCATTTCCACCTTTCTCGGTTACTTTGCACTCTACTTTTGTAATCAACAAAGTACACTTCCCCTTTTATGTTTCAAGTAATTATTTCTATCATTATATTTTATAAATTGATTTCAGGAGATTTATATTGGTTTTTGTATTAATGTTTATTAATTAATCAAAATATACAACATGTATTATCCTTACACCTTTAAATAAATAAGAAACTAATCTATCTCAAACCCTTATTTATTTATTTAGGGTGTAAACATTTGATGAGCCTAGTCATTGCTCAAACCCTAGGTGGGCTTAGGGCTTAGGGCTTGTCCTCCTTTCGTTGGTGTATAATCCTTTTTTATCCATCATTTTTTTCCTCCTTTGTGTTGTTGTTATGTCTTCTCTTCCTATCATCAATAACAATCCCCCTTTTATATTTAAGTGGTGATATTAATTGTTTGGTTGAGCGCATGTTTGTTGATCATGACTTGAGTCTCAATCTTTGCACCATCTCTTTCCTTAATAATTTGGTCATATCCACCGATGACCTTACTCCATCCAAGATGAGTATTCTTAGTTTGAATAATGCACCCCATAGGGCCTGCAAAAATTACATTGTAAATTTTGGGTCTACAAAACCTTGTCGATATATCCTCTTGCAACAACCTTGGATATAGGTCATACATATCGAACCTCGCATGTTTGCCTAAATTTCTTCTATCAAGGTTCATTATATACGTTCATCGGGGACCCCAAGCCTTTTAAGTATTATGTCGCACCAAGCAATGTGGGTGCATGTATTACTATATTCATTATACATCATCTTATACTATGCGGGGCCCATATTAAAGTATTTATCTTTATTACTAGTGATCTAACCATTATACTTAGTCATGTTGTTATACATGATACACATTCTATGGATGGTTTCAATTGTGATGATGATGATAGTAACAATTCTACTACTATGCCTTTTATTGATTAAGATACTCCTAAAACTAAATTGACCTCAATCAATCTAAAGGTTTAGGTAGAATGTTTCATGATGATCTTAATGGTGTTGACGTTGATCAATTTTTGCGTTACCTAATTTTCTCAAAGGCCTTCATATACACCATAATGACATGGATAAAATAATTTAATTGCTCATTTCTTATAAGGATGACCTCCATGCCCAACCAGTTCAATTTGAATCCGAATCTCCCTTTTGAGTTCCCAATCCTACATCTACTTTTAGTATGGAAGGACATGATGTCCCCCACAAGTTTCAATACCCATATCAACTCATACTAAAATCCCATTTGCCTCTCTTTGTGCATAGCATAGGTCCTTATCCACCTCATCTTTTCTACATTCCCTTGAGCAAACCATTTTTGATCTACACGCTAAGGTGGTGTAGTTAGAGTAGGGCGTGTCTAGAGATTCTCATGTCATGGATTCACCTCTCTTACTTCACAATCCATCAAAACTTGAGGTGGCATATTATATCTTACCCATAGGATTTGTAACTCATGAACTTCCAATGTATGATCATAAAGGGGGTCTGAAAAACATCTTTGATATTTCCATTTATCATGTTTAGACAATGTTTATGATTTAACAGAAATTAAATCTTTATTAGAGGACTGAGATCAAACAAATATAATAGTAACAAGCAAGATCTACCATGAAAAATACAAGCAAGTGTAAGCAATAGTGAGATAAATATGACTTAGTTTGTATTTGAATATCTAGACTAATTCTAGATTGGGAATTGAGTGGAATAGGTTTATTTTAGGTTGTGAATGTTCTATGATTTGAAGGACCTTGAACAAAACCTCCCAAAAGGGAATAGAACCGCCCTAGGCGCTAGTGTCCTGGAAAATTCTCAACTTCCGATATTTTCAAGGTCTAATAGGGTCTTCTTCCTTTTTCTTGTTATCACTCTTGATCATTGTGGGGTTTCACTGTCACACTTGAACTGTAAATCAAACCCTAGCTATTTGCACAGGATCAAGAAAACATTAGATGAAACAAATAATGCATATGTTTGAGTCGGAATGACCTCAGTAGTCACCCCAATGTTATTTTCACTTTGAGATTTGCACTATATTTCAGACTTTACATAGTTTTGTGTGTGTGTGTGTGTGTGTGTGTGTGTGATGGAATTGTGTCCTTGAAGCTAGATTTCCCTTATGTCATTCACACCAAGATAACGTGCTACAACTACTTTTCCCCAAGATGAATGTGTGAGATGAAATTCAGAAATATCCCCTCCTATGCAATGAATAATGTAACCTAAAATGTAGTCCTTGAATATTACTCTTTTCCCAAGTAGTAGATAGGAAGTAATAGCCCAAATTACCCAACCCCTAATAATAGTGAATAAGTCATGTATATATGATTCCCTTATTTTAATTTCATCATTAACAACTAAAAAGGCCAACCCAAAGTGATAAGAAAGGTTTTATAAAATATAACAAATGATGTGGCATTTCAAATTTGAGAAAAGGAGGGAAAAGGACAGAAGTGCCCAAATGGGACAAGAGTAGTACATGGACGCTTCTGTCCCTAATGGGTGGTACTGTCCGGGATGATTGAAGGATAAAACGAGAAAGTACATAGTTGGCTCACATGTTGTCTATTATTCAAAAGTAAAGTGGTCATTCTATAAAAGAAAATGATAAGAATATAAAAAGGATAAAGCAATGTAAAAGCAAAACAAGTATTGTTAATGTCTAATTTTCTTGCTTAGGAATCATGCATATAATGACATACTTAGAGGCATGATGTAAATAACAAGTGTGTGATTTTTGTCAATAATTTACAATGATAAGGTTTCACTAAGATATTTTGAATAATTTTAAGGGATTATGCCTTTCAATGGTTTTATGATCTTCGTATCAATTCGTGAAGGAATTAATTCCTTTGGATGATCAATGAATAGCACATTTTTCAATCAACATTGATGAAAAAGTCTTTTACACACAAATGGAAAATCTCCAACAAGAACACAATGAGCTAATCAATGACTATGTGTTGAGATACAAAACTATGGTTACTAAGATGAACAATTCACTTGTAGACAATGAGCTTTGAGATTTATTTATACGGAGTTTACTAGCTCATTTATAAGACTCTATCATGGTTGATAAATTTGGATTTTTCAATGAGATATCTCACATAATTAAAGAAAGAGAACTCAAGATTTTGACATAGAATAAGCTCAAGTATGTGTATAGTGCACCAACTACATCTAATACTAATTTTTAAGGAAAACCAAGCTATAAAGGAAAATCTAATGAAGAGAAGCATGAAGCAAAAGTAACATTGAATGTTATATCTCAACCAACTACTAAGATTCAACTACAAGTTCCCCTTGAGCACATTATCATCCCAACCACATGTTATACTTCAAATTTTTCTCAAAAGTAACCTTATACCTCTCCCTTTAGACATGAAGTTGATATGAGCACACCTCACCAACATTCTTTGATTATTATGTTTATTTTAATAATCAATCGTGCATTAAACATTCTACAAATCAATATTTCAAGCTAAAGCATGTGATACAATATCTTATTGACAACCATACTATTTAATTGAACACCTCTCCAAAAGATTCTAGACCTTGGTGAATGAGAAAACAAAACTAAAGATATGTAATGATCCACTACCCACCGTGATACGATAGAGAATAAAAGAACTTTAGAGGTAAATCATGCATACAACGTGTAACCTCTTGTAGTTACATGTGGTCGTCTCCTTGATGATCTTATTGGAAAAATCACTAGCAACCCACCTTTTTAGTCCATGATTACATTCAATAGTAATGAAACAGGTGGATGATGACTCAAATAGGCTTGCATCTTTGTTCGAGCTTATATCAATCAACAACCAATCCATAATGTCATGTTTGATAATGGCTTGAGTGAAGATGAATACATAATGGCATTGCTTATTACTTTGGGATATACAAGAAACATATGTAAGACCTCACGTGATGTTTAGGGGTTTAGAATACATACCGAATATGTGTTGGGGCACATCGTGTTACCTTTTCAAGTGGGATAAGAGAATTTAGCCACACCATTTTTGGTTATTAAGATTTTAGAGATACGTGACACGTTTTTAGGGCACTTTTGTATTCAAAATATTTGTGTTGTTCCATCTGCATGCATCGTGCCTCAAATATATTTATTACTATAAAGTTATTAAGGTTTCAAACACCCCTTATAAATACCCTTTTGCAACCTATGGTATTTACTCCTCTTTACAACAACAAGCCTTTGTATAGAAATGGTCATAGTAGCTATGGAAAATTCGTCTCTTCAAATAACACCAAGTAAAGTGGTAGACACTCCTACATTACCACCTCTATGACAAATTTTTTGACTTAGTTCACAAAAATATTCTTTAGTGATTTATATAACATCATCTCAAACAAATCACCATGTCCTATAATGTAATATTATAGTGACACAATCTCAACCAAGGAATAAGGATCCTATAATTTTACATTCTTCACATCCTCTTATGTGCAAACATCCTTACATTACGACACTTGATTCTTTTTCCAATTCCCACATAACGCGTATCACTCTTCAACCAAGAGGATTTTTCCTTTAGTATTATGATATAAACATGTGTAGATACCAAAATTATACACTTATTGCGATTACATTATGCCTCTAATATGTTTTTATATGCATGAATCCTAAGTGTGAATATTAGACACTAGTGACACCCTTTCTAGTCATTCTATTACTTTTGATTGATTTTGATTGTGACATTATCTTATAATTTTTTGGATTTATGCTTTTTGGTCGTGTCACAAGGATCCTTATTCCCATATGTTATGTAGTTTATGTTTCTTGTCCTTGGGACACTAGTGCCCATTAAGGAAACTAACGACCGGGCGCTAGTGTCCGTTCCTAGCACTTTTGTCCAATCTTGCTTAAATTTTTCAAATTACCACTTGGCACCTAAATTTGGGTATTTTCTAATTCTTATTTCAAGTGTTGGGTCAACTTTTTGTGTCACTAAGTGTCAAAATTCAAATAAAAGAATCATATATATACACAACCTACTAACTACTCTCGAGGGCAATTAAGCTATCACTTTCTATCTACTACTTGTGAAAAAGGAACACTTGAGGATTACATTTGGGCTACATTATTCAATGTACATGAAGAGAAAATTATGAATTCCATCACACACATGATCTTGGGGAAAAGTAGTTGTAGCCCACTATCTTGGTGTGACTGGTATAAAAGCAATCTAGCTTCAAGGGACACGATTCTATCACACACACACACACACGAACTACATTGAGTCTGAAATGTAGTGCATTTCTTGGTGACAATCACATTGGGGTGACTGTCGAGGTCAGTTTGACTCAAGAATATGCATATTTTATTTAGTCTAATTTATCCTCGGACCTTGTGCATGTAGCTAGGGTTTGTTTTACATGTTTAGGTGTAATAGTAAAACCCCACAATGAAGTGGATGTGACATAGTGGAGTGAAGGCAAGTTTATCAAACCCGAAAGAACAGATCCACACTACCAAGACACAAGTGTCCAAATCAAACAATGGTACACTAGGGTGGTACTGTCCCCCTCTCAACACTACGTCTATCATATATGTAGATTGTTGTCTTCCGGATGGAGCATGCATAGTTCGGATTGAGCCTATTTCACCATCATCATAGTTTGAATCCAGTCCAGGATAACAAGTTATCGAGATAAGTCACTCTTATCTTCTTGTTACTTATCCTTGTTTTCCATTACATGTTATATCTTGTATATTTATGATATTTTCTTATTTATCTTAGTCCTCTGATTAATCTTTAATTTCAGTTAAATCATTTGGTGAACCTATTTATTGATCAAACTCTATTTTTCATATCCAATCCCTCATTTTGTTTTTTGTGTGTGTTCCTAATGGCTTACCAAAAGATGTTTTGTGAGCATATTTACAAACCCCTTCTACCCAAGTATGATCCTCTACCTATGAATGGTCTTCATCCATGTTTTGTAAATGCCCAAGAAGAAGCTAACTTTTATCGTAAGGTATATACCCCTAGGCCTACAAGTGACATTCCTTTTCCAATAAAAAACTTATAAACCCTCATCTTGATGTTTCACTCCTACCCCTATTGAGGCTACTAGTTCTTGTGATAGTGATAGTGATATTGCTTCTCTTGATACAAATGATACATGTGTAGAGGATTTGGTTAATTTTTCAAATGAATAATGTTTTGTTAATGATGCTTGTGATACCCATACTTCTAATGATGTTGTAGATGTTATTCTAAATGGTACTAGCCTTGTTTCTTATTTTATTCCTTATCCATTACCTTATACATGAATAATTAGGGATGATCCTACTTGTACTACCCCTCCCATGATTCTACCTATTATTGATAATGATGTTAAGGTCCCTCTCTTTCTTCTCGACAAGGTGTTTTTACATTAAATATTGTCACCCAAAAGACACATATTTCTTCCTCCACTAATTGTGTGTGAATGTAGTAATGCTAGCACTCATACTTCTTCTCATGATGTGTTAGAATCTACAAAGGTTAATGATGCATGTGTTTTTACTCTTGATACTCAAAAAGATAGTGTACATAATGATGATCCTAAAGATAGTGTGCATGTTGCTTGTATTCCTTCTTCTAATGAGCTTGTTGATAAAAGTGTGAAAACTTCCATTTATCTTGCTTATTCTTCTAATGTTCATACCCCTAGTTATCCATTTTTGATCCTAAGATTACCTTCCAACCAAATAGTGTACCTATGGCTACTCATAATGGCAAGATACAACCACTTAATGAACCTCTTAATGTTTATGTCATTCCCCCACAAGAAGTCCTTTCTCTTATGCATGTTGTAGGTGATTTACAAAATAAGATTCATACTCTTACCCTTGAGAGTAGGGCCTATTATGTTAGTACTGATAATAATTCTCTTCATGGCAATCTTATTCCTAAGAAGATCTATAACTCACCTTTTCCTAAGGGTTTTACTATGCCTACTTTTACACTCTTTGATGGAACGGGTAATCCTTACATGCATCTTAAAGATTTTAGGTTAGCTATGGCTTCACATTCTAATGATAGATTACTTCTAAAAGCATTTCCTAGTAGTCTTATTGATATTGCTTCACATTGGTTTCATCATTTTCCTAGTGGATCTATTAGTACTTATCTTGATATGGAAGAAGCATTTCTTAGACATTTTATTTCTAACAATGGTCATAAAGTTACATTTGAGTGTTTACCTTATTTACATCAAGGAAAGAATGAACTTGTTATTGATTATATTTTACATTTTAAATCTTGCATGTATCATTTACTTTATCAACCTATTGATTTAGAAATGCAATATATATTTTTTTATGGCTTAATTTTTCCTCTAAAAGAAAAGTTATTGTATGACACATGTGAATATTTTATAGTTCTTTGTCTTAAAGTTATTCACTTAGAACAAGAGATGCTTAATGAACATTTTGTTGCACATGCTTCTATCTCTTATACTACTCCTCTACCTACTACATCTTATATTCCTCCTATTGCACCACCTTCACGTTCCCCATCTCCACATAGACATGCTCATAGTAATTCACCCCATTTTGTACACTTCCACGTGAACCTCCACCACGCTTTACTCCCCCTCCTAAGCATGAGCCATTGTAATTTTCACATTTTACTAGGCCTCGTGATATATTACACACTTTTATTGATGAGAAATTGATTTGGATACTTTATAATTAACATCATACTCCTCATCAGCTCTACAATAGAATTGTAACCAACCATTTTACAATTTTCATAAGATTAATGGCCACATAGATAATGATTTTTATGCACTTCATAATAAATTCAGTTTTTTGAGGACAAGTGTGTCATTAATTTTTGTGCACGCCATTCGATTGATCATTTTTTGTGTCGTGATATCGAACACCGAAATATGTTACTTTGATTACTCCTCATCCTCCTAAGGATATTTTGTCTATTCCTCCATTAACTTCAACTACGCTTGAGACAATTGCCCCACTTCTTATTCAACCCAATAATAAATGGGTCCCTAAAGGATCACCACTCACCACTACATGATTCACATATTCCTAGTGTTGTTATGATCACTTCATGCTTATCATTCAACACTTATGCTCATGATACTTCATTTGCATCACTTGAGCCACCTATGCTTAGTCTTCGCCTTGTTTCTCAATAGATATTATATGTTCTTTAGATTTATACAATTCCATACCTATTCTATACATATATGCCACTTTTTATTTTGTGTTTCTACACTTTGCAACACACAACCAATCATCATTTAGTTATCTTCAACATTGTTCTTCCTATGAGCACAATTCAATAATCATACCACATTCATTTATATATCACTATCATCATCATATTATTACCATCCCTATGCTATTATCATCGCTATGCCATCAACATGTGTAATCTACTCTATGACACCATCATAAAGCACAATATATACTATCCTCAATCATGAATTCAAGAAACATAAAATCAAATCATCAACAAATCACACAAAGTACACATCATCATTTCATACACAAAAACGATTTCACACACACACACACACACACACACACACAAATATCAAATGTTTTCACTATACAAATCTAGGGGACCATGCCCACCAAAAATACATCATGCATCCTCATCACTATTACTAGAGGATATTATGGGAGCTCTTGAACTCAAGGCTTCACCACTCGATATTTGTCTCTCTCGCTTGAGAACGTTGCTCCTCTATCCAAGTTTGTAATGATGTTGCCTCAACCACTTCCTCTGTATACCGACCTTAGAGCTCTATGTATTATGTAAACATATCTTGCGTTAGCGCTCATCCTCCTAAAACATCCCTCACATGATCTATCTTGTTTCTCACCTCATCACGCTCGATCGTAATACCACACATGTGGTTTCTTCATGCCACAAGATCAAAGAGATGTGCATGTTCACCTACTATATGATCAAATGTCTCTAATAATCCCCTCCAACAAGAACATTTGGGGGAACATTACGGATCAATGTGCGTATTGACGTGTCCAAAATTAAGCTCCAATGCTCACCACCTAAAAAATACACATGATATCCTATTAACACATCATCATTTTGTTATTGTACAAATACAACTCATACTTATATAATACTTACATCACAAAACCATCATTTCTACCGCGTCATCCTAAGAGGCATGTGCCTACTCTCCGTATTCTCTCCTTTGGTTTTAGGCCTATCTAGTGCCTCTCCTGCAACATCTACCACCACTAGAAATAATAACACCCATTTGTGATCAACCCACCACTAGTATATGTCGGTCTACATCTTGCATCATCCACCTAGATAGGCAATATGTCTGGATCCACCTCATCTATGAATGTGGGAGTAACCAGGATCCTATAGGATTAGCCTCGCTCCCTCATCATCATAACACAAATCGATTGTTGCCATATGTACAACTCTAGGGGCACATCATGTACTATCCTAAACTTTCATGAAACCCGCTCCCACCGAAAGAGCTCGACCACTCCTGGGAATCTATCCTCCAACCACATGGTCTGACATATACACCAAATATCTACTTGGTCCTTTTCCCACCCGTTATAGTCTCTATACGACCTCTATATAATAATGCATGGCTCTATCTCGATCTAGGATCGATCTATAAGCCATAATATCAAACCATAACTCTTCGGGTCAACCCCACCTAGCTGCAAAGATCTCGGTCATGCCCAATTCACTTGTGGCCCACTTATGGGCCTCATAACCAAAATGTGCTCATAATCCCATATATGCAATAATGTGATATCTCTAATAACACCTCCATGGTCCTCCTATGTGAATATATAAAGGTCCATGTATAAATGTGTTAATACACAATGACTCCATGCATATTAAGTCCCATGTTACTCAATGCTCTCACAAATCTCATGCATATGATAGGATATGGCTACTCAACTCCATCATGGCCACAAACAAGGCTAAACTAATATGATAAAAATTTCAAATGCGGAACCCCGCAGATCTCACTATATCATCCAAAGTCACTGATGACTCTACATGCACACAAGACCTATAAAATACCTTTTAGTTTCTCTCATTTGCTACCATGTATCACTGGGGGCATCACCTAGACTTCGTTATCCTACCACTGGAAATCTTAGGATGTGATGTACATCCTCTAATGTCATTATCATCTCTCCAAAGTAGGAGGTAAAAGGTACATGTGTTTGCACACCATCTCTCACAAAGTGTTGATCAAATGCATATTACGAGGCACCTCCCAATCTAGCCACATGTGTAGCTCGACATGATCCAACACATCCCACTCATCTCCTCCTCTGAGGCCAACCCCAACAATATAGTCACATGTCTCCCCACATGAAACTCATGAGAATGAACATCCTTTCGCACAACATAAATAATCAACAAAATCACATATTAGCCAAGCAAAAACTTCCTTAAAAGAAAATGTAAACAAAATTTTAACATTTAGGATAGAAGTCTCTACAGAAGTGTGGTCACTAACGATTAGAAGTGGATGGTACCATCCAAAGGAAAAAATCATCCCCATCGGCACCGTCTCAAACAAATACACCAAGATTCTAAAAAAGTTTAAATTTGCTAAAAATCACCAAAACTCCTATAATACAACCTAGTCTACCTTCAAAAAAAGTACTTACCAACTGATATGTAGTCTGCATTGATATAACCTCCATAACCCTCTTGAATCTCATCGGCATCACCTCTCGTGCATGTGGCATGATTGGAACCTAGAGCTCAAATCGCAATTGCTCGATTTATAATTAAAAATACTATTCACTTTTTCATACTTACTATTTATAGTAAATTCTATCACAACACAATTACTAAGCTCATGTAGTTCATTCTAGAATAACTAATACATCAACACAGCAGAGTCGGCCATATCTCGATCTTCATCCCTTTTTAACACCATTAGTGGAGTTATAACTATATTTTCCATGTCTACCATGTTGAACATTCACTTCTACTCCTATATATGCTTTATCACATGATTTTTATGATTCTCTCATAAGCTATATATCCTACCGTAGTACATATTGGATTCATCTCTAACTGATATTCATTTTTTCTTTCGACTTATTGTTCGACAATCCTATTCTCACCCTTTTTTTGAAAGGGGAAATTTTTGGGGTTATCCTATCACCCCTCATAGAGAAAACTAAACAAATCTCTAATACAACATGCATAAACACATTGCATACCACAAATCTATCTTAAATCAATCACAAAACAACATTAAAATCCTACAAAATTATCACTCAAAATCATAAGCCTCAATATATTTCAAGCACGATATTATCTTTGATTCTCAAAATCATTCCTCAAATGACCTAATATGGGGGTAATTAAATTTTCTAAAGCATATTTGAATCAATCAAATACTATTGTTCAAAAAATATATGTTATTTCTAATTCTATTTCAACAATATCAATTTTCTCCCATATGACCTAACTTAGAGTCAATCCATACTATCTTATCAAGCATTTTTCTATTTGACCAAGTTTGCACACTTATGTCATAATGTGGGGTTAGTGAGATGTCACTGCCTATCCTTATTCGCTTTACAAGGTTTTTTTGTGACTAGTAGGCAAGGTAACACTTGGTTCATTTATCTGTAATAATGGGACTTATTTTAAGGAGGTTTCATGGTGGAGAGAAAAGTTGATCACTCTCCCAACACTCTTCCTCTAGCATCGGGACACTAAAATTTCTAAATTTCATCACACACATGATCTTGGGGGTAAAGTAGTTGTAGTCTTCTATCTTGGTGTGTGATCGATACAAGGAAAACCTAGCTTGATGGACACGACTCTATCACACACACACCAAAACTACATTGAGTCTGAAATGTAGTAAAACGCTCGAGTGACAATCACATTTGAGTGACTTCTAAGGTTAGTCCGAGTTAAGCATATGCATATTTTATTTAGCTTAATGTGTGCCTTCTATAGGTAGTCAGGGTTTGTTTTGTAGGTATATGCATGACAATAAAAACCTATAGTGAAGTGGATGTAATACGAGACAAGTGAAGCTGAGCTTATCAGACCCTAAAAGAAGTAGATCACACTCACTACAAGACACTCAAAGCACCCGGTTCAAATGCTAGCACTCGAGGTGATTTTGTCCCCTTTTAGGTGCTTTTTCTAACATATATGCAGATCGTTGTCTTCCATATGGAGCATGCACAATTTATATTAAGCCTATTCCACCATCACCCTAATTCATATCCAGTCCAGATAAAAGTTACTAGTTAAGTCACTCTTATCCTCTTGTTACTTAACCTTGCTTACCATTGCATGTTATATCTTGTATATTATATGATATATATTTTAAAAATTTATTTGTCCTCTAATCAAGATTTATTTTTATTTAAATCAACATACCTCTTGTTCTCCTTATCCTATTGATGTGATCATTGGGTAATCACTCTTCGACAATATTAAAAAATACAAAAATTAGAATATTAAAAAACACAAAAAATCAAAATATTAAAAAAATAAAAAACAAGAACTGAGAATGACTCGGGATACTTGTTTTTTACTTTACATATGTTATTTATCACATGATTTAGTAGAAAAAATACTCTATTTTTCTATCCAAATGTGTGGTTTATGTGGTATACGAGTATGATGTAGGTGTAAAGGACCATATATGGATTTCAAATGTTGGACTTGCCCTTTTCCACTTACTAGGGCATATTTCTATATAGATCTCACCATACAAGATTATATCTTCCTTTACTATCTCATATATATTTCTATTTCTAACACATGTCTTTCTCATGTTCATGGATTAAATTTTTGTGTTCCACTAAGAGGATTTGATAATAACACATATGGATTGTATAGACTAGTGTCTCTTGTTCTATGTATCTCTCTTTGACTTTTACTTTCTTACACAATGAATATATTATCAATTTTCTTGTGTTGGTTCTTGGCCTTTGTTTGTGTGTACGACACACTAGTGTCTCTTGTTTGTTGTGGTGCATCGTTTTTATCCACTAAGATTAAGTTTACTTAGGAAGTTAGCTATTCCATTAATTATATTAAGTGTGTGCACATGTCTAATGAAACATGCATTATGTCTACTCACCTCACATGTGTTGTCACCCTTTGTGGAGGTCATCTTTGGTAGAAACCACATTTAGTGGAACTAATAGGGAAATGGAAGCTTGGTCTTGTTCAAGCTATTTATAATCCTCATATCCCTTTATATTTTCATTGTGAGTGTAATCAATAGTATGGGTACAACCAATATTGTGATATATGTGTGATATTATTATGTGTAATAATGTTGTATCCTTCCATTATTTGTGCATATGTTTCTATTATGGTGATGGTGTCTAGATTAGATCTTGGTTGATTGAGTATTCATCAATCTTACATGGTATCAAAGTAGTTTCTGGAAGCTATGACCTAGCTAGAACTCCCTAAATAAGATATGTTGTTATGCATTTGTCCTACGTAGGTCCCGTTGTTAGCAGTTTAGGGAGAAAAACAAGGAATTGTCAACCCAAGATTAATTTATAGTTGATGATGTAGTATATCCTATCAAAGAGAAATTTATAAGAAATAATAATTTTTGTATCGTTGCATATCGGTAAAAAAATTATATTTAAAATATGAAAAATATCTCTATTTTAGATTTGATTTGGTTTGCATATTTTAGTTTACAAATTTTGTAGAATTGTATTCTTTGATGAGATCCCTAAGCTCTTAGGTGAACTCCCTTTACAAATGATCTCCCCCTCTCTTGTTATCTCGATGAGATGATTTGTCTTAGCATTTTTGTGTGATGCTCGGTGAGGTGATGTGTTGGTCACGACTTAGATAAATTGTTGAGGTTTCATTCTAGAAATTTGAGTGTAACCTAACTCCTATAATGATGTTTCCTTATGAGTTATTCGATTTAAAGGCATCTCTTCTCATCCTCATTTTCCACCTTGTCTTAAAGCGGTGACTTAGGCATGGGCTATATCAAATCATCTTGGCTCATGGGTTCTTCATGCTTACCATATACTTCGCTCATGTGGTTCATTGACCCCTAATGAGATTAGTCATTTTTTTTTTCAATAGCATCCCATGAGATCATCAGGATTACTTAAATGATGGATAAGATTCCTTATTCCTATATTCAAATCAAATATATTTGCATTATATTAAATCAATGAGTTTTCTCCTCATTTCCTAGGCATGGTATCTACGAGATATTTTTAGGCTCAATCAGATTTGATTTCTCTTCAACATGTTACTTGAACTCCTCCCTATTGAATGCAACTTACACAATACACATTTTTATTCATTTAGATCTCCAACCTTTCAATATGTGAATCCATTCTATTTGTATTATTCTTTAATTTATCAAACACAAGGTAGATCCTTGCCTCACCTCACTATGACTTGGTGTTCTCACCTTTATCTCAACATCCCAATCTTTGAGCTCTAACTTATAGCTCAAGCCTTTTTCTTATTCCAAGCAAGTTGAAATGTAGCTCTGGGAAATATTTCAACAATACTTTGTAGTGATATCATACACCTTCCTCTCTGCATATGGTGGCACTTAAGAAATGTATCTAATACAAAAAAAATTGCAAAGAGAAACAATAAAATGACTAGTGATTTCTCTCTCTTTTTTTGTAGGATTCACGAACTATTTAAGCTTAAAACAAAGTTTTGTAATTTTTATGCTTGAAGTGTTTCATTGTGTGGTTGGTGACAATAATTTTAGTGAAGTCATTTAGTTTGAGGAGGTTATGGGGTTGATTCCCCTGACCCGCCTCTAATTTTTTCTTAAAAATTCCTTTAATAAGAATTTTTTGAAAGAGAAATTTTTTACATTTTATGGCAGAAAATTTTAAGAGGAAGGATTATAAAATATATTATTTTTCAAAGGAACATTATAAAATACAGACACTAGAATTTAGTGACTTTTTCGTATGTAATTCCAAGTTTGATCATCTTCCCTCGATAAGACAAAATGCTCACATTCGAAATCCAATCACCCATCTCTTTAGCTCCCATGTGACTTGCTTATCTTTGCACTCTACTTTCTCATCAATTATGAGAATATTGTTTGATAAAAGCAGTAAACAAATTTTTTATTTCATGTCCAAACTTCATGTTTTACATTTCTCCTTCTCTATCAAAAATGTACAACTATATTTGGATGTGGGGTCTGGTCTTGGTCGGTGTGTATGATCTTGGATCATTAAGTTTTGTGGCTTAGTTTTTATTTTGAATATCTTATTTGGGTCATTTAATCTTCCTAGGGCCAACCTTATTAGAATATTTCACCTATGGAAGGCTATATATTCAATTCAATGTCATTGTATAACTACGACACTCTTTCAAGCCGCTATTACAAATATCATTCCAAAAGAACTCAAAGGGTTCCTAAATATTCCCAAATCAAGTATACATCAATTAGAACAATCCATACTACAAGTATGAAGCACTCAACCAAGTTAAAGAGTCTATCTTCCTCCATTTTCAAGCATGCAATGGTCATAGATCCATATAGCAAGGTCACTCCAAGTATTGTTCAAGGGTGTTAAGGAACAAAGGGTTATGTCACATGGTTGAGACACACCACATCATACTACTACCGCATTGGGTACATTCTACACTATAAAATTATTCAATATCTTGGTGTCAAGAGACACAATGACACCCCTAAGAGGGTTTGTTATCTATTCACACTCTCACAAGAACCTATGAGAACTACATGAGGCTTGATCCTCACACAAAAAGACATGTATTGCAAAAACTTGGATTGTTTCAACAATTTAGAGTCTCGCCACCAAAGGTAGCCCAACTTCAACCACCCACACACACACATGTTTTCTCCTTTTGGTTTTTTAATGCTTTGATTAAGGGTTTTGTAGGTTTCTAGGATTTTCACTTTGTTGGAGGTGATTACAAGTCATCCCAAAGTGCAAGTAAGAGAGACATACAATGAATGTTGTTTCTATATAAGTGACACATGCACGAAGTTTTAGATCTAAGTTATCAAAGGGTCCAAGACCATATACTTCTAGGCTAGGACCATACAATAGTGATTTCACTTTTTTTCAATACCATTTGATTCCTTTTTAAGTTATAAGAATGTTTAACTAATATACATAAAAAGGAAGAAATAATGTAAGAGGTGGATATTAGAATTTAATTAACTTTCAACATTAATTGTACAAATTTGAATAACACTTTTCAAAGTGACTATTGATTTAGCAACTATAAAAACATAAGGGAGAATTACACTTAGTTGATTTTGTGTGGATTTGGAAGAGTCTCTGGGAGATTTAAATGCATGAAGAGGTTGATAGGATTCCAAAAATGCTTCGTTACAAAAACCGGCACCTAAAAATGAATGTGGTCAAAACCATATAGCTAGGTTAATAACACCCATAAAGTCTTAGCCTTATATA
>CM031233.1:149540320-149698338 GCA_018340775.1 Taxus wallichiana var. yunnanensis
ACTAAATTGAGATAAGAATGCATCCTCAAGTTCTAAAAAAGTACTTAAAGATCCACTAGGGAGATGAGTAAACCAAGAGAGAGCATCACCAATAAGACTCCTAGAGAAAACCTTAAGAAACATCATGTCATTGTCATAAGGAGCCATGATTTTTGTATAATGCTTAAGATGTATATATAGATCCAAAGTACCATAAAAAAATTAAATGAAGGCATTGCAAAATTTCTAGGGAATGGTATTTGAAATATTCTACGTGGAATATGATTTCTAGGAATAATATTAGAATCAACACTAACATAATAGGCCTTGCTTTCTAAGGTCAATGTGTGGACATTTCTTTATAACTCACCTACCGCATGCATAAGAGAAAGAACCTCTTGAGGAGGTATAACATAAGAACCTAAGGGTTCATTCCAATGTTACACTCTACCATTAATAATAGCCACAAGAACACTATCAGGCCTTGGGATGAGTCATCGAAGTTTGCATGGGTTGAATGGGCTTGACCTCATGATTAGGTTCTAAAGGGGTATTAACATCAATAATAAGCAATGAAATCACACTAGGAGATGTATCAACATGTGTACTATGTGCAACTAAAGAAATATCAACATGCTCATTTTTTCTAACAATATCACTATGCACATTAGTATTTACAAGTGGAAGAGAAGAAGTACTAATAGAAACATCACACTTTCTTGTAAGAGGAGAAATAGAAACACCATGTGTATCAACCACAACATGATCCATATCAAAAGTTTTGTATTCGTGAGAAACAGAAATATCGGTACAAGAAATATCATTATTTTTGCATTCAAATGTAACAATAGAAGTGCGATGGTTATTATATGCGAGAAAATAGTGATACTACAATCAATCTCATTAGTTTTATATTCAAGAGAAAGAGTGAAAACACAATCATTGTCATCTAACTCATTGGAATAATAAACATCATGCATATCATCATCATGGTTGTAACTATGATGCATTACTTCCTCTTCATTATTAGAAACATAAGGGACAACATCAATTAAAGTGAAAATAGAAGGCAAATCATTTGTATGTGCACTAGAAACACTAATATCATCACCAAAATCTAGGTCATCTATAAAATTAATGTCATGATCTACATGTGGAGGAGATTGTATTTTCTCATGGTCACTACTCCAACCTACAAGACTAACCTTAGGGTCTTCATGAGTGGCAAGAGGTGATAACTAGGTGAGGTCATCCGTAAATTTGTCTCGAGGAGTATAAAAGGAACGATAACCAAATCATACCAAGCGAAGAACATAGATGTTAATCAAACACCACGATCTATAATATGAAATAAATTCGCCAAAATAAATTTACATAAAACCTTTTGAAAAAAATGGGCAACAATATCATATATTGTTATGGAACTCAATAAAATACAATGAGAATGGGCCTTGCTTATATAGGCAAGGAATAACAATCTAAGAACCAATCAAGGTCGTAGATCAAGCCATAAATCAAGGAAATAACTAGTCAAGTCTATAGATTTAGAGAAAACTCGACATAGATATAGTCAATAAAATAGATCAAGGTAAAGAACTATACCAACTAGATAATATCCCCTAATATCTAAATAAATAAAAATAAATATCCACATACATAAGTGGGTAAGGATAAATACAATAAAGGTAAATAAAGGGTGAACATGAGATAAGGTAAAAAATGAAGCTAGGGGCCAAAATAAAGTGGCATGTCCATATATGAGTCTCAACAACTAGGCTCGATGATGTACTCATGTACAATAACCGGGAAAAGGGACAATGCAAGGTAGCCAAAACCAAGAATAACAACATTAAGAGAGTAAAAACCCGCTGCAAGGCATCCCAAGAAGCTCGGCTCAAAAAAATCGTACAATGCTAAGAATTTTGGTATGCACTATGGTCCGAATCCACTACTCAATCAAAAAACTTAAAAAAATTGACACGGTGGTATCACTTTGAGAATAACTCCATATAAGGAGATCAATGGAGTGATGTCGAAAGTGCAAAAAAACACTAAACATAATTCGATCAATCTGCTGCAAATAGGTGTGCCACGATCCAAGAATAATAAATCCAAAACAATAACCAAAGTAATAAGGCAAGGACACAAAAGTAATGTCATGATCCAAGAAAATCCTGTAACAAGGCAATGACACAAAACTCGAAAAAAAGCAGATGAACATCACACCTTCCATACCGCTGAATGGGTGGAGTGACACAAATATGTATGAGTTGTCAAAAACTACTCAAACACCGAAAAACTAACACTGGACTTCACCTGAATATATCCCCACAAGATATACCGTCAACATGCCAAAAGTGTAAAATATAGATACAAAATCTCTCAACAAACAAGAGAGATACACTACACCTACTAAAGAAAAATGCTCAAAACAAGAAGCACTACTATTATAATGCGGGAAGGTATACAAAGTGGAGTAAGAGGCCGAATGGTGGTGGAGCCATGCCTGTAGAGTCCTCTCAAGGAATGCCTATGTCACCGCCATGAGTGATGGGATATCCACCCCAAATCAACATAGATGGATGAAGAAGATGCCTCGATGATATGACTTAGTGCAAAATGCACAATGAGTGCATAAAGGAACATCATAATGTGTGTCAAAGTTGATCATGTCTTACAACTAAAATATTAGGTTTATTAAGCCCGAGTGAAGGTTCATAACTCATGTGTTCTTCATGATCCTAAAAAAGAATCAAGAGAACAAAAATATGAGCTCTATCCATGCATAATCCCAATGAAGTATCTACTCGAAAACTAATGTCATGGTGAGAATTCCACTTAACATGTGGAATAGGGGAAACAATACCCTGTGAATGTCTGCCAATACCTCCACCACTAAAACCCATAGAACAGAGCATGCGAGAACTGAATGCAGCT
Organism: Taxus wallichiana var. yunnanensis; assembly: GCA_018340775.1. Lineage (NCBI taxonomy): Eukaryota > Viridiplantae > Streptophyta > Pinopsida > Cupressales > Taxaceae > Taxus > Taxus wallichiana. The sequence goes on from CM031233.1 coordinate 149,543,237, forward strand.
ATATGCTACTTAAAAGAGCCATGCATATGAGTAGAAGTAGGATATACAACATGTGTTACTGTAATATGCACATATGTGGAAGAGCATGCAATAACAAGCCTCATAGGCTTAAGAGCATCAAGAGCAGGAACATGCTCAAAGATTGGCAAATCAATGTCAGTGGGTATAAGAGAAACAACTACAAGTGGACTAAGAGCATGGATATAAATTTCCACAATATGATGGTGATGTCAGAGGCTAGCAAGGTTTTTTTCGCAGGAGTGTATTAGTGTATCCTTATCATGAATGAGTGATTGTAGAAGAGAATTTTACTTCTTGAGCGATCTATTTTCTTCCACAAATTTTACAATATCCTCTTGAAGTCCACACACTTCAGAGAAAAGCATATCATTCTCAAAATCCATGATAGATACAAGAATGCAACTCCCAAAAGTTTAGGACGTCGGGCTCAACCGAAATTACGTCCACAATTGATTACAACACTCCTCCATATTTGGCACTTTATAATGAGTGCGTGTTACAATATGACACTTTATAATTATAGTGAAATTCTCAAAATAAATATTTCCAATGGAAAGAGCACAAAAAAAAACACTTTTACAAAAATGGCACTCAAAACCAAGTTACCTGATCAAAAGATACAAGCTTTTCAATATTATCTTGTTGCTATTTATTTTAGTTGCCACTAAAACAAAACAAAATGCTCTTGCCTTCACCACACAAATAAAATGAAAGGGGCTGGAGTTAAGCACCTACCAAAGAGGAATCACAATATTTAAGCCCTCATATGACCATACCATATGACCACTGGGGCTAAAGATTTCAAATGAAAAAAAACTGAGTGAGGGAAAACAATGAACATCTTGTGAGGTGTGGAAGACAACAGATCCGCATTGAGAAAGCACTAAGTAATAATATTGGTCGTTTCTTGGTGTGGACGTAGCCACATCGGGTGAACCATGTTAAATATGGTGTTATCTTTCTCTTGTTTATTTTATTTTCTGGTTTATATCCGCATTCATTGCTTGTATGCTTTATCTCGATTATAGATCTATGCAACACATCGTTATATGGTTTAACCCCAATTACTAGTATTAGAGCTTTGTTTGGATGAGTGTGGATTTACTCACATAGGGTTTTCTGATTGAGTGGGAGCAGAGCAATGACAAAAGATAGTAAATACCGAGTAGAGAAATTTAACAAAATTATCAATTATGGAAGATGTAGGTGGAGGATTATTTGTATCAGAAAGATCTATACTTACCATTGGATGAGCATGCACATCCGAACATGATGACTGATGAAGAATGGAAGGTTCTTGACAGAAAGACTCTGGGATCTATAAGATTGATCTGAGCCTGACAACATCGATGGCTTCAAATTTTATAGATGCAAAAACCATGGTAGAGTTGATGAAATCTTAGCAAATTTATATGAAACTCCTAGTGCTTTGAATAAGGTTTATTTGATGAAAAAATTATTTAATTCTAAGATGCAAGAAGGTGGATCTGTATCTAATCATTTGAATGATTTCTGGTCTATTGTAAATCAATTAAAATTGGTAGAAATTTGTTTGATGATGAAGTGAAAGCACTTTTATTCTTATGCTCTTTTCTAGATAGTTGGGATAACTTGGTAATGGTTGTAAGTAATACAACATTTGCTTCTAAAGGTTTGAAATTTGATGATGTGGTTAGTGTAATCCTTAATGAGGAAATATGCAGGAAAAGCTCAGAGAAGCATCATCTAGAAACACTTTAAATGTAGAAAGCATGGGAAGATCTAAGGAGAGATCATCAAAGAGAAAGAAGAATGGGAGATCAAAGTCAAGAAATGGCAGATCTAGATCCAAGTACAGAGATTTACTTTGCTGGAATTATGGAAAGAGAGGACATGTAAAGAAGGAGTGTTGGTCCAAGGAAAACAAAGAGAATACATCAGACAAAGGTAAAGAAAAAGGTAAAGAGGTAAAATGTGCAAGTGAGGTAAAACAAGATGCCCTTATTCTCTCCTTGGATAATAAATTAGAATCTTGGGTTTTAGATTCTGGAGCTTCTTTCCATGCTACCCCTAATAAGGGTTATTTCAAAAATTATGTTCAGGGTGATTTTGGACAAGTTTATTTAGGAGATGATGAGCCATGAAATATTACTGGTAAAGGTGATGTTCATCTAAAGTTACATAATGGAAATCCATGGGTATTGAAATATGTGAGGCATGTGCCAAGCCTCAAGAGAAATCTAATATCTATAGGGCAACTAGGTGAATCTGGATGTGTGGTTACATTCACTGATTCTTGGAAGGTTACCAAGGGATCTCTTGTTGTGGCAAGAGGTAAGAAGGTAGGAACTTTATATCTGTCTACATGTGTTACTAATTCCTTTTTTGTGCTATCTACTACAAATTCATATGCAACCATGTGGCATAATCGATTAGGCCATATGAGTGAAAAAGGAATGTAGATATTAAAGGCTAAGGGTAAGTTATCAGATTTGAAACAATTAGATCTTGAATTTTGTGAGCATTACATATTTGGAAAGTAGAAGAGAGTGAGATTTCTCAAGGTTGGGTCAACAAAGAAGGATTAGAAATTGGAGCTTGTACACTCAGATGTGTGGGGACTAACTCAAGTAGCTTTTATTGGAGGATCCCAATATTATGTGACTTTCATTGATGATGCCACAAGGAAGGTATGGATTTATTGTATTAAGCATAAATATGATGTTTTTGAGACTTTTAAAAGGTGGAAAGCCCTTGTAGAAAATGAAACAAACTTAAAATTAAAGTGCCTTAGATCTAACAATGGTGGTGAGTACTGCAACAAGGCTTTCAATGATTATTGTTTAGTGAATGGAATACGAAGAGAAAGAATGGTTCTAGAACTCCATAGAGAGAATGGAGTTGTAGAAAGAATGAATAGAACAATCATGGAACATGTTAGAAGCATGAGGATACATGTCAGTTTGCCTTTGAAGTTTTGGGTAGAAGAAGTGGATACAATAGTGTACTTGATCAACATGGACCTTCAACAACACTGGATGGTGGAATACTAGAAGAAGCTTGGTCTAGAAAAGAGGTAGATTTTTCTTTTCTTAGAGTTTTGGCTCGAAGCTTTTTGTGCATGTTGATAGGGAAAATAGGAAGAAGTTGGATGCTAAATCTAAGAGATGTACTTTCATTGGTTATGGCTCTGGTGATTTCGGATATCGATTTTGGGATTTAGAAGATTATAAGATTGTTAGGAGTCATGAATGTTGATTGGAATGAAAAAGAATGTACATGGATAAGGTTTTGGTGCCTAAACATGAACAAGTTGATGAGATTTTGAAGGAAAATCAACTTTTAGACCTAAAAGTAGACATCCACAGACACCACGTCGATTCTATAGAAATCGATGTCGGCTAAACCTAGCATCGATCAAGAGACAAGATCAGGTTTAGAAAAAAATACTGGAACCGTGTCGGTACTCCTCAAATCGGTGGACAATGAAGGCAAACAATCGGCCATTGGTAGACAGAGGAACCATGATTGGTTACATAAATGTCGACAGTATTGGGGAGACCGACATCGGTCATTGACAGAGATTGACATGAATGTGCAACAGGCATAGAATGAGCCCCAAGACACCCCAGATCTTAGTGAGAAGGTCACAAAGAGTAAGTAGACCTCTAGAGAGATTTTCACCTTCCTTTTCTTATTTATTATTGACTGATAGTGGTGAACCAAAAATATTTGAAGAAGCAATGCAGGTAGATACCCACGTGTAGTGGGAACATGACATGGATGAGGAGATGGAATCCTTGGAACAAAATTAGACATGGGATTTGGTCAAGTTGTTACCAGCAGGTAAGAAAACACTACAAAATAAATGGGTTTATAAAATCAAGGAAGAAGAGGGTGGATTGAAAAGGTACAAGGCAAGGCTTGTGGTAAAGGGATTTGCACAGAAAGTAAGGTATTGAATTTGATGAGATTTTTTCTCCTGTAGTTAAGATGACTTCTATTCGTACTATTCTAAGTTTGGTTGCAACAAAAGATTTTCATTTAGAACAACTTGATGTTAAGATGAATTTTCTTCATGGTGATTTGGAGGAAGATATTTATATGTAACAACCACTTGGTTATGAAGTCAAGGGTAAGGAGAAACTTGTGTGTAAATTGAAAAAGAGCCTATATGGGCTCAAACAAGCTCCAAGGAAATGGTATTTGAAATTTGACAATTTTATGCATGAGCATGGTTATATGAGATGTGAATATAACCATTGTGTTTATTTTAAGAAGCTTGAAAATGGGAGCTATGTTATTTTGTTACTGTATGTGGATGATATGTTGATTACAGGATCTAGTATGTAGGACATTGGTAAACTTAAAGAAAGGTTAGATCACACATTTGCAATGAAGGATTTGGGAGCTGCAAAGAAAATCCTTGGCATGCAAATTCACCGAGATAGAAAAACAAGAAGTTGTATTTGTCTTAGGAGGCTTATATCAATAAGGTGTTGGAAAGGTTTAACATGCAAATTCAAAACCTATTAGTACACCTATGGTTGAACACTTCAAATTGAGAAAAGATCAGTGTCCTTCATCACACGAGGAGGTTGAGTACATGACACATGTTCCCTATGCTTCAACAGTAGGAAGTCTTATGTATGCCATGGTTTGTACTAGACTAGACATTTACATAAGAAGTGGGAGTTGTGAGTAGGTTTATGGCTAATCTAGGTAAAGAACATTGGAAAGAATCCAATGGATTCTCAAGTATTTGAGAGGGACATCCGACATGGAGTTATGCTATGGAGGGTCAGATACTTCTTTACGTGGCTATGTTGATTCAGATATGGATGGAGATTTGGATGGCAGGAGGAGCACCACTGGATATGTTTTCACAAGTAGGTGGAACAAAAGTTAGCTGGATTTCAAGATTACAAAGGTTGTGGCTTTGTCTACTACAGAGGAAAAGTATGTTGCAGCTACAAAAGCTAGCAAGGAGATGATATGGATGAGTAGGTTCATGGAAGAGTTGGGAAAGGAGCAAGAGGATTGCAGATTATATAGTGATAGTCAGAGTGTGATCCATCTGGAAAATAACTCAACATTTCATTCAAGAACGAAACACATTCAATTGAGGTATCACTTCATATGGCAGGTGTTGGAGGATGGGAAACTGAAGTTAGAGAAAATCCATATGGATGAGAACCCTGTGGATATGCTAATGAAGCCATTGGTAAGGAGAAGTTGGAGCTTCACTCCACTTCTGTTGGTCTTCGAGTTTGAGACTTGAAGAGGAAGAAACAAACCAAGGAAAAGGAACCAAGGATGGTGATGCACAGTATAAGTGCAACAATTGATCTCCAAGTGGGATATTGTTGAGTGTGGAGCTTAATTGCTTCACAAGAAGCTTTCTTTTACATGTTTGCTGATTTTAGTGATGGCGACAAGAAGAATCGGCATTAGGACATCGATAGGAGGTAACCAACATCGATTAAGTAGTGATTGACATTGATCACGATTGACATCGCATCACCTTGCGATGGTGCTTTGTTTTTTAAATGAGAATTAGAATAAATATTTTTCTTTAAAGATGATTTATTGATTGTAAAAGCATAGTTAGTTTCCCATAATAGATATATATGCATGTATGCATTGTATGAGGGTATGAGAGAAGAAAATAACAATTGTTTGCATGTTAGTTTTCTTGGTGAGCAAGAAAGAGTAGCTGAGTGAGGGAAAAACATTGAACATCTGTGAGGTGTTGGAAGACAATAGATCTTCATTGTATTTCCTCTATAAAGCACTGAATAATAATATTGGTCATTTCTTGGTGGACGTAGCCCACACTGGGTGAACCACGTTAAATTTGGTGTTATATTTCTCTTATTTATTTTATCTTTTGGTTTATTTCCGCATTCATTGCTTGTATGCTTTATCTAATTATAGATATGTGCAACATTGTTATATGGTTTAACCCCAAAAATGTGGGGAAGAATTGTGCACCATTTGAATCAAAACAAAATCATATGCCTCCACATACTTTTAGATCTTCATACTGCTACCTTGGATCTTGTTGTCAGCGGATCTTCACGCATGATGAATTCGCTTCACCACAAAGTGAATCCCATATCGATGATCACACTTCCATCGATTCACTTACATATATGAACTCAATAGTTCCCACTTTCACTTCCAATGATTTCTCTTCACAAGAGGTGATTGATGTTAGAAGTATGCCACCGAAGAATTTCAACATTAGAGGATCACTCCAATTCAGCTACCCTCCTATATAACTATTCTCAAATTCCAAAATACACATTCTCCTCATTTCAATCATAACAAGGGAAGGAAACTACACACCATTTTATTCACACACCACATAACTGAAAAAGAGATGCCACCATAGCAAAATGTGGCCCCATTGGTGATTCGACGAGAGGCGCCGATCTCCTCCATCCTCTCCTGCCATTGTCTACCATTTTTATGTTCAATAAATAAGTCATCTGGATTTGATCATGGAGCTCAAGTACATTTTAAAGGACGTCATAAATTCCACCGATAGTACATCCTAGTTGAAATATGCGATAACATTTTTTTTTAGTTTTACAATTTCAACAACTAGAGTACATTGACACTGTGAGATACTTCAAAAATCAAATTTGATGACTCTTTATAAGATATAGGAAAACAAAATTTATATTACAGCTGACTCAACATATAAATTGTGATTGTAGACATAATTTTATGACACTTATTACATTGACATGATAATTGTATTTTAACAAAGAATAATGAAATCATACTAACCAACTATATAAAAACATATGGCTATAGTAGACTATGAGAGAGAATTCAACAATTAAGTAATAATGGAGAATAAAAGGAAAGTGAATGAATATTGACCAAAAAATTAATGGACTGCGGATAATATGAAAATACTGACTTGGGAGGATTAGACGCGGTGCACAAAATGAAACAACAATGTCGCTGGCGTTGTGATATGGAGATTGGCGAGTTGGTTTTCAGCTGAGCCAAATCAATGTAAAATGTGAATGGGGAGTAAGTTTGAATTTGACACTACTCCAATACCAAAGCGATGCCAAGATGGGACAACACAACCCAAAAAAATACTAATCTTCTCACTAGTTGAGCCTGTAGTTATCGAGAAATAATAAAAAATGGATCTATGAATGTCTAAGATATCAGGAAATAATTTGAGTTCTTCCTTGTCCAACTTTGACTCAATGAATACGCCGATGGATCTACTGTTGAATGGAATGTAACACTATCAATTTTTAGATGATGTGTTGATTAGATGGAGGCATAATCTAGATCTTAATCAGTAATAATGGTAGATCACGTCAATAGAAAAAGACGACATTCGCTCTACAAAATAGATATGAATTTTTATAAAGACGTCTATCATGCACATCTAGGTATGATGGATTAGATTATTGATGGTGCATGCATTTGACAGTGATGGTAGTGGAAAATATGTTTGACCACTTAGATAAAAATGGATACAAACATTCCAACCAACCCACCTAACAAAATCGAACTGTAGATACTTTTAACACACCTGAATATCATAGCTCAAGGAAAGAGCAATATAGAATTGCCCCTTAACAATCAATACTCCATCTTACATTCATAATAATCCTTCTTGATTCCAAATGAAACAAATATAATAGAACAATGATTCGATTAATTATTCAATATCAGACACAAATAAAATGGAAAACAATAGCCTACTAATAGGGAGTCAACAACCCAAGATTCTAGGAGAGAATCGTGTGGTTGTTTAACCCATAATACAAACAATAAACTAAATACGTGAAGTTGTTGAAACAAATTCACATTACAACTTATAATAGGTTTAATTATATTAAACCTATACACACACTTATAATAACGTGAACACTAATAAAGATTTCCTAACAATAGGTGGATATTCGATTTAATTAACTTCAAGAATAAATTACACAAATTAGAATAAAACTTTTCAAAGTGATTATTTATATAACTATCAAAAACACAAGGGAGAATTATACTTAGCTGATTAAATGTGTGGATCTAGAAGAGTTTAGGGTGTTTTGAATGCAAGAACAAGATGATGATAGAGATTGAAAATGCTTCGTTTCAAAAAATTGACACCGAAATTGAACTTGGTATAAACCATACAACTAGGTCAAGAGCATCGTATGATCCTAAACCTTCGTATGGTCTTGGAGATGCCTCAAATCTAGGTATATAAATTCCTAAGTGCTTCACTTCCGAAAATGAATGTTGTTGTGTGTTGGTCTTCTTCGCCCACCTTCATAATGACTCATCGTAAACTTTATTCAAACCATAAAACCTTTGTAGTGCAAGAAATATTTCCGAGAAAAATAAATTTAGGTGGATTGTGGGAAACCCCTATGCACCGCCGATGTCACTACTTACTTTGAAGAGGGAAAAAAACACATCATTCTTTAATGCGAAAGCATAACTTCAGGAGACCATAACTTTTGATCCAACTGTCGAATCATCTTGAAATTTTCCATGGTGCTAGATCTTAATTATTTATATTCCATGACAAAAATTTTCACAAAGGTTATGTGCCATTGTGGCATATTTTTGGGGTCAAATTACTTCATCTATTGGTCCAAAGTTGGCTTTGAACTTTTTTTGGTTTTGTCTAAAACTTAGAGTTTTAATATATTTTACTTTGCTTATGTAAAATATATAGTTTATGAATTCATTTATATAGTTGGTTAGTATATATTAGAGTTTTAATATATACTTTTACTTTGCTTATGGCCATATGAAGATTTTGGCATAAGCCTTCATTTATGAATTCATATTTTGTACAAAAGTTTTGGGCCTATTCGATGTGTTTTTATTAGTTTTTTTGTGTTTTAGGGTTTCTTGGAATTTTAGGGTTTTTAGAGATAGTGGGAAATAAAAAGAAGATTGTAATGTTGTAAAATATTAGTGTGGATTCAAGAATGAGAAGAAAACTATTTTGAAGCTTCTAGAGTTTTTTCAAAATCACGTGCATGTGTTTTGGAGGCATTTCAACATCTTACAAGTAGATCCACCGCTGCAATTGGTATTAGTGAAGGTTTTAGAACTTGTGGGGATGGTGAAGGTAATATATCTTACATTTTTCTGTGTGATTTATTACCTCTATTTTATATAAGCATGGCTAGATGCGGGAGAGGAGGTTATGCCTAGATGAATAGGCATATATGCAAGAACTACATAGATAAGTTGTTGAGATCACATGAGAAGTTACCACTTTAAGATGGAGACATGCAAATGGGGATGCATACCTAGATAGTGATACTGAAGAATTACCTCCATTAAGGAATGAAGGAGGAAATGAAGAAGAAAATGAGAGAGATGAAGAAACATTGAATGAGAGGACATTTGAAAAGAGATTGATTTGAACTCTAGAGGGAAAGAATGAAGACATCAAGATTAATGTTCTTGATTATGGTGGAGGGTTAAAAGAGGAGTTAATCGATTGGTTGAATCACATGGAAAAATTCTTTGAGTGGAAAACCCTTTCAAAGGAGAAGGTTAAGTTTTCATGCACTAATTTGGCCGGACATGCATTGATCTAGTGGGATCACTTACAAAATGAAAGACAAAGGAAAGGAAAGGATAAGATCCAAAATTGGAATAAAATGGTGAAGAAGTTGAAATAAAAGTTTCTTCCTATAGATTATGCCCATAAACTATTTCAAAGGTTTCAAAACCTAAGACAAAAGGATTTTAGCATTGAAGAGTATACCAATGAATTTTACAAGTTATCAATCCAAGTAGAACATGGGGATTTTAAAGCATAGAAGGCTATAAGGTATGTAAATAGGTTGAGTTATACCATACAATATGAATTGAGTATGCTTTAAATCCATATCCTGGATAATGCTTATGAAATCACATTGAAAACAAAAGAAATCACAAGAGGAGTGAAGAGGAGTGAAGAGAGGAAAATCATCATCTCCAATGAGAGGGAGAGGTATATTTTATTCCCTAAAAGTGAATCCCTAATGTAGAAGGGTAGGAAAAATTTGGTCAAGGCAGAGGTACTACCAAAGAGGTAGGGTATTTTAGAGAGGAAGAGGATATGGTGGAGGATGGGGTTAGAATAACCCAAAGGCAATATACTTGTTATCAATGTGATGAAGAAGGGCACAAAGCTTTGAGTGTCTACACTATCTATACCGGATAGATAACAAGAAAAACAACCACAAGTAAACCTAGTTGAAGCTAAAGAAGAAGAGGAAATGGAGGTTTCTATAGAATTGGGTGAAACCCTCATGATAAGGAGGATGATGATTGTCCTGAGGAAGGAGAAAGAACAATATGGTGTCGGTGGTGATTCTTGGATGCGGAAAAATATCTTTTGAATAAGATGCACCTCTGGAGGGAATGTATGTAAAATTATTATTGATGGTGGTAGTTGTGAAAATATGGTCTTAATTGTGATGGTTGATAAATTGAGTTTGAAATGTGAGAAAAACCATATACTTATCACATATCATGGTTCAAGAAAGGAAACGAGGTAACCATAGATAAAAAGATTCCTAATAAAGTTTTCAATTGGGAATACCTATAAGGATGACGTGTGGTGTGATGTTATCTTGATGGATGCATGCCATATATTATTGGGGAGGCCCTAGAAATATGATAGAAAGATCACACATGATGGAAGGAGCAATACTTGTACTTTTTGGAAGGATGGTGTAAAGGTTGTCTTGTTACCCTTTAAGGAAGAAGAGAAGAGTGAGGGCTTGTTGTATATAAAGTAGTTTGTTGTAAAATGGAAGAATTTGGTTAATGTTATGCATTGATGTCAAAAACATGGAAACAAATGCCTTTGGTGTATACCTATGTGGAAAAATAGGTAAAAAAGAATATAGAGATGTCATACCGGATGAGCTATCGGATGGGTTACCTCTGAAGAGGGATGTAAAAAACCATATTGATTTGATCCCAGGATAGGCCCTTCCGAATCGAAAACCTATAAGATAATACCAACACAAAGTGAGGAGTTGAATAAGAAAGTGAAAAATCTGTTATGTATGAGTCCATGTGTAATTCTAGCACTATTGAATCCCCAAAAAGAATAGAGACTAGAGAATGCACGTGGAAAGTAGAGAAATACATAAAATCACAATTAAGGACAAGTTCCTAATTCCAAGATTGGATGATATAGTGGATGTGCTAGTAGGAGCCCGATATTTTAGTAAGATTGACCTGTTGAGTGAGTACTACCAGATCTGAATCCGTGAAGGGGATGAATGGAAAATGACTTTCAAAACAAAATATGGATTTTAAGAGTGGATGTTGATACCATTCGGGTTATGTAATGCACCTAGTACATTCATGAGGCTGATGAATAGAGTAATGTGAGAATATACTAGTAAGTTTGTGGTTTTTATTTTGATATTCGGTAGGATAGTGGAATAACATTTGTTGCATTTAAAATTGGTGTTAGAATTGTTATGAAAAGAGAGTTTGTATGCAAACTTAAAGAAGTGTAGATTTCTTTAGAAAAGTATAGTTTTTTTGGGGTTTTCATCTCAGAGGATGGGGTGAGGATGGATGAGGAAAAAGTGAAGGAAATTTTGGAATGACCTATTCTAAGGAATGTGACAGAGGTTCATAATTTTCATGGAATGGAAATTTTTATAGGAAGTTCATCAGGAATTTTAGTAGCATTGCCACACCCATAAAAGAGTACATGAAGGGAAAGGAGTTTTTATGGAACAAGGAAGAAATAGATAGTTTTGAATTGTTAAAGAAGAAAGTGTTAAAGGCACTTGTTTTGGTATTTCCATATTTTAGCAAGGTCTTTGAGGTTGATTGTGATGCCTCACATGTTAGGATTGGAGATGTATTGAGTCAAGAAGGATGGCCTGTAACATTCTTTAGTGAAAATATAAATGAAATCAGGGAAATATTCTACTTATGACATGGAATTTTATGCTATTGTTCAAACATTAAGGAATTGGAGACATTACTTTATAGCTAAGGAATTTGCACTCTTTACTAACCATGAAGCATTGAGGTATGTAAACACATAGAAGAAACTAAATAGTAGGCATGCAAAGTGGGTTTCATTTTTGCAAGAAAATACTTTTGTCTTAAAGCATAAGTTATGTAAGAAAAATCAAGTTGTTGGTGCCTTGAGTAGGCATGTAACACTTTTGGTAATAATGGAAAATGAAGTAGTAGGGTTTGTGGTAGTTAATGAGTTATATGAAAATGATCCATTTTTGGTGATGTTGTGAGACAATGTAAGGAAACTAAAGTGGGTAGTGGTTTTTCTGATTATTTTGTTATGTTGTGGAGCATGTTTTCATGTGTGGAAGTGTTGAAGACTATACACTAAAAGTATCTGTAAATTCTCCACGGTGGCATCCCCAAGAAGAAGGGTTCGGGGGCACAAATCCCAAGAATTTTTTGGCCTCGAAAAACGTGCATGATATCTTGAAGCAAATGTGCTCTTCTCATATGGGTGATATTTTTGACCCATAGGTTTATGGGGTGGTTTTGGCCCATGGTTTGTAAACTTGTTAAGAAATTGTCTATGCCGTGCTTTTGGGATTTTGATAGGGTAGACATATCATTGTAGATGTGTGTGAGTTCGAGTGTGAATTCAAGAGAGTTTGTTGAGTATAGCTCCAAACAGATATGGGTATTGTATTGAGAGAAAGAGGTGGCTTGTAATAAAATTTGAGTAAGTGATTCTTGGTGGACATAGCCCAAATTGGGTGAACCATGTTAAATATTGTCTCTATGTTGTGTTCTTTTATTTTTGCACTTTTATTTTAGATATGTAATATCTTTCTACATATTAGTTTCTACTATTGCAATTTTGTGTGGGATTGTTCCACATATTTTATCCCTTATTTCCTAACATATTTGATGCGTAGGATGCCTATTTATTCAAGGGAAATAAATTGTGCATCCTTTTGGTTCAATTAGAGAAAATGTTATAAGAGAATTTCATTGTGGGGGTTTGGTTGGACACTTTGGTATAAGTAAGATAATTTATCTTGTGGTAGAGAAGTATTATTGGTCAAAGGTAAAGAGGGACATAAGTAGGATTGTATCAAGATGTAGAGTGTGTCGATGGCTAAGGGCCATGCACAAAATATTGGGTCAGATATGCCATCACCTATCCTTATAGGGCCATGGGTTGATTTGAGTATGGATTTCATGTTAGAAATTCCTAAAAATAATGAGGGAATAATTCTATCTTTTTGTAGTAGATAAATTAAAATGGTACATTTCATTTTTGTAGAACTAATAATGATGCTTGTAAATTTACATATTTGTTTTTTTAGAATTCGTTAGGTTGTATGGAGTTCCAAGAATGATCACATTAGATTGGGACAAATTTTTTTGAGTCACTTTTGGAAGAGTTTGTGGAGGAAATGGGACACAAACTACGATTTTAGTAGTGCATATCACCTCCATATTGATGGACATATAGAAGTAGTAAACACGATCTTGGGCAAATCTTCTACGATGCATAGTTGGAGAAAATATGAAATAATGGGATTTGGCTTTACCACAGTGAGTTTGCTTATAATAGCTCAATAAAAAATCAAAGAGAAGGTCTCCTTTCCAATTTTCTATGGTAGGAACCCCAAGGGAGTTATGTTATCTCGAATTCACCCTTGAGGTAAATTTGGATAACCTGCATAATTTCTTCAGGGTTGAGCAAGAAGAATTGGTTCGAGGCCCAAAAAGTAGGTTTTGGGGTCCCTTTGGCTCTTCTCTAACTTCCCTATCCAAGGAAAAATTCAAGGAGTTAGAAAAAATTGCAAAAATATGAAAAATGGCTTCTTTTAGTGTATTGCGGTTTTTGGAAAAAATGTTCTAGGTGGTCACGGGACAATGGGACATTCGGGCCTGAAAAGGTGAAATAGCTGAAATACAAAGTAATCGGTGTATTTTGGAAAATGTGGAAGATTTTTCCTAGGCCGCACAAGTTCAACCTGGGACATTTGGGCTCCGAAAAGGTGAAATAGCCGAAATGCTAAGGAAATAATGTATTACGGAAAATGCGGAAAAAAATGTCCCATGTGGTCCGGGACATTGGGGATCGGGACTCGAAAACCCAATTTTTTTGAAATCACCACACAAGTAGCCAAGCTAAGTGGGATGTGGGTAGAGTGGAGGTCAATGGACCCAATCAAAAGGACACTTGGGACAGGAAGCCGAATCGGGCGATGCGGAAAAGGGAGGCCAATGTGGACCAAGTGCCACATGGACACGAGTTCCCTGCAAAGATGAAATGTCAGCAGTAAAGAGACTTGCGGGTGGTGCAGAGAATTTTTTCTAGGACAACCGGGACATGCAAAGGAAGATTCAACACCCAACCCCGAACTTCAAAGGGCCACAACTTTTGATCCGAGCTCGATTTTCATGAAATTTAACTTTCGGAATGAGCACAATGTCCTCTATGACACAAAAATTGGATTTATTAATTTTGAAGAATATATATATATATATGGATATATATATGAAAATAAAAGAAACATCTTCAGCTCCAGTCAATTAAATACCCAGTCTTGTTAAATGAGGGAAATCCCTTGCAAACCCAAAACAATTGCCTACACTCAGAATGCCATATCTTTTGCAATTCTCAACGAAAACACACAAAATTGGTACCGTTGGAATCGTGGTTCCAAGACCGATGCACAAAAATCAAGAAATCTAGAATATGGTGAATTATTAATGGATATTTTTAGAAAATGTGCCCGGTTCAAAATAATGTTTTATTTGGTAGTTGGGATGCATTCAATGAAGCATGGGCAAACATTTTTACTACTGCAAGTTATGGGATAGTATGGGGCCTTTTACAAGAAAAATACCATTAGTCTAATCCATTTATGCTTTCTTGCAAGTGGTGGGAGGAATTTTTTGGGATTTTCATTCTCTCTCTCTCTCCTCTCAGAATTCTATAAATTAGAGTGTTGGGCTCATTATAAAGGGGGATAGTTTTGAGTAGTAAAACTCTATAAAATTGGTTTTGTGAAGCCAATGTGCTACATGCCCTTGTAGTGGACTCCTTGCATGGTGATCTAGGCCCTTATTTTGTAATAGATTGAACTATGCATATCAATGAAGAAATAAATGCAATTTTGTGGATGTATCTTCCCTTGTTGTATTTTTTTGCATTCTCATTGCCCCTTCAAAATCATTACAAATACACCGTGTCTATCTTATGTTGTCATAGGATTCATTATCATTGTGTGTGTATGAAATATTGTTGTGAATGCATTTGCTAGATTGTGGAGAACTGTTATCACCCCTTCTAGTATGCACTTTGCTTCTACTTTTCACACATTGGAAGACTATTCTCACACCCTCCTTTTCTGGTGTATCACCGCTTTAGTGTAGGCTTTGTTTTCATGCACTCTCTCTCCTTGGTCCCTTGGAAAGTTAGATTAGGACAAGATAGTTTTTCCTGCATTAGAGTAGATTGTGGCAGGTAGTTTAGGAGCAAGAACCAACTTTCTCTGGAGGTCTATCTCAAGTAGCAAGTCCCACAACTTGGAGATAGTACCCATGTTATCCAGTCACACTGTGAGCTCAAGCACACACACACTTGTGCAAACCATAATTCGGTGATAACAAGTTCTAGATCTTATTGTGTTGCTTGGTGAAGATAAAACCGATGATGATGCATAAACATTTACATAACACATGTTAAAATTGCAAAAAGAAGTGAGGGAAAAACTAAAAGATAGTAATGCAAAATATAAAGTAGTTGTAGATGCAAGTAGGAGAGTAAATGCATTTTAAGAAGGAGATATGGTTATGGTTCATCTTAGAAATGAGATGTTTCAAAGGGGACATATAATAAACTAAAGTATAAGAATATTGGGCCATGTAGGATTCTAAAGAAAATGAGTGATAATGCCTACAAGGTGGAGCTACCTGACAAATTTTCTATTTCACTAGTTTTTAATGTTTCTAACTTATATAAGTTTCCAAGTCATGAGGAAAATTTTGAGAGGAAGAAATAAATTGGGAGCAATAGATGCCAAAGAAGAAAAAGAGAGGGTAATGCGTGTCTTGGACCAAAAGATAGTCACTACTAGGCATGGGAATTACAACAAATTTGGTACAATGGGAAGGTTTTAGCAGAAAAAAAGAAAACACTTGGATTCCTGAGTGGGAGTTGAAGAAGATTGACAATAGAAAATTGGATGAATTCCATCAACTAAATTTGTAGGAGAAAAATTCTTTTCAAACAGGGGAGAATGATGCAGAACATAACTTCCGAAGACCATAGCTTTTGATTTGACCATTAGATCGTCTTGAAATTTTCTAGGTTGTTATATATTGATTAGTAATATGCCATAACCAACATTTTCACAAATATTGGGGCCATTTTGGCATATTTTAGGGCCAAATTCCTACGTCTAGTGCTCTAAAATTGGCTTTGAACCTTTATTGGTTTTTGTCTAGAACTTAGAGTTCTAATTTTTTTGCTTTGCTTTATAGAATAAGCCAAGATTTGGCGTAAGAATTAATTTATGAAGGCATATTTTGTATGTAAAATTTAGGGCCCATCTAAGGTGTTTTCTTTTATTTTTTTGTGTTTGAGGGTTTTTAGAGATAATGGGAAATAAAAGAAAGATTGTAATGTTGTAAAAGATTAGTGTGGATTCAGGAATGAGAAGAAAATTATTTTCAATCTTTTGGAGTTTTTTGACAAAATTGTGTGTGTGTGTGTGTGTGTGTGTGTGTGTGTGTGTGTGTGTGTGTGTGTGTGTGTGTGTGTGTTTGAGTAATTTTGATCTCTTAACTAGATCCACATCATTCTCCTAACATGTGATATCTAATGTAGTACAATTAGAACTTGACAATCATGTTTTGATGATGCTTCAACTAGAGTTTTAGAATTTCTCAAATACTTGGGAAGGGTCACTTTGCTTGCTTGTAGAATGAATATGGAAACTCCTAAACCTGGAAGGAGAATTTAGAACTATAGAGGGTGATTCCCTAATGGATATGCATGAGTTATTTTGTAGTTTAGGGAGATTGGAGTGCCTTTTGTGTTTGCTTTTACATGAGGAGTTCTTAAAATGACAAGTTCTTAAATGAGGTATGAATGCCTTTATTATATATTATTATGAAGGTTGTTATGTCATGAAAGGCCAACTAAAGAGGCATATTTTCAAAAAATAATGTGATATAATAGGAATAATTAACCTAAAACATGTTAGTCTAAAGCCATACAAAGAAGATCGACTTGTAGAGAATGTACAAAATGACCAAAAATGATGGTTTTGACCAAGAGGGGAAAACATGTTTTGAATTTATGGGTCGGAGGATGGATGTTTCTAGATGTGTTTTATGATATTAAAATTTATAAAATTAAGACGTAGAGGTATACAAAGATATTCAAGTAGTCAAAGAGCTATCAAGGTGTGCTAAACAAGAGTGAGGAGAGTGCATTTGTACATACAAGTGTGCAATGTCAAGATCAACAATGTCAAAGGATAAATTGCCAAATTTGAGTGTTTACAAATAGTTGTACGGTCCTGCCCTTATTCAATTTCCAATTCCATAATCAACATCAAATCATTTTTATTCTCCGATCGCATGTTTCAATATCTTGTACATTCAAATCCTCCCTATTCTACCCCTGGAAAACTAATTTTATTTCTCCTCTTGTGTATTTGAGTAGTTACTTATCATTTATCAATTGTTACACACATGAAAGCATTGTTTTGATTGTAAATGGTGAATGTTGGAGGTTAATTAATCATAATAGTTTGTCTATTATAAACCCTTACCTCCTTATTTTTTGCATGTCCATAAAATTATATAATTTAATCGGGGTATAAACAACTAGATAGTTAATTACCCTCCCATTAATCGGGTAAAAATAATTCACTCCCTTTTAACAAGGGTCATTACATTGCACTCCTTAATAAGGGTCTCTTATTTATTTATAATTTTTTTAACATAGGTCAATAGTAAAGAGTTTATTTTCATATCTCATCTCTGTCAAGTTTTTACAATGAAGATTTTTTCACATAACCTTTCTCCCCTTGAATCATTTTCGCCCTTAGTAGCACGAGGTTTCTCTTAAACACAATCATAAATCACAAGATGATTAATAAAAAAAGATATGGATATTGTTCATGAATATAATCTTCTTTTTCCATGTAGCACTATCTACATAACAAAAATTCCATTTAACTTTTACTTCTTTAATTTCTCTATTTCTTAAATGTTTAGTTCTTTTATCTATGATTTCTTTTAGTTCTATTTTGAATTCACAATTAGGTTCTACAATTATGTTTTTTCAATCAACAATGTGTTCAACATTATAAACATATTTCTTTAGTAAACTAACATGAAAAACATTATGGATTCTAGTAGGAGGTAAAACAAGCCTATATGTTAATCCTCCCGTGCTTTCCAAAACTTCAAAGGGACCACAAAAGTGAGGTGTTATCTTACAATATTTCCCAAGTTTTAATGAAATACATTTGGGATTTACCTAAGGAAAAATTGATCACCTACCTAAAATTAAGAAATAGATCATTGCGTAAATCTTCTCAATGTTTATATATTTCTTGAGAAACTTTCATGTTCCTTTTTTGTATTGATAATTTCCTCTTTATCATTGAAATTATTATTTTCATACCACGACCTATAAAGAAGATTGGTCCCAAAAATAGGTGTATTAAAATTTCTTCCATACATCGCTTTAAAGGGGTACATTTTGGTAGTACTATGATAGCCTTTATTATTTATGGAAAACTCAATTAGATGTAGGAATTTTTCCCAATTCTTAGGTTTTTAACACTATATATTCTAAACATATCTTCTAAAATTCTATTCACCCTCTCTATTTTTCCATCCATTTTAGGATGATATGTAGTATTGAAGCTCAAACTTGTACCTAATTATCAAAACAAATATTTCTATAATGAAGAAGTAAATCTTGGGTCTATATCTCATTACTAAATTCTTTGGAAGACTATGTAAGTGAACAACTTCTTTAATAAATAATTGTTCTATGAAAGCATAAGTTTTAATTTTGTAGGGAGGAAATGAATTACATTTTATTTCAATCATGGTAAGGGGTTATATATTTACATTGCGGTTTTAATAGAATAACATCATGACTATGTTTTCGAAATTCGGGATGGGTTACAATAGTTATATTATGTTACTTAAGGCATGAAATTAGTCTACATTTTGAGTTATAATTTTAGTCTACTACATTGTTCGGTTTTAACTTTTTGACATGTTAAGTTTTCTTGAACATAACTATGAATGTCATGTTTCATCTTCAACTAAAAGTAATAATTTTTAATGAATAACTATGTTTTTTTGAAATTCGGGATGGGTTACAATAGTTATATTATGAGAGTCTTTTAAGATACTTAAGGCATGAAATACATAACTTTTTGATATAACAATATGTTGGTTCCAAGAAACTATGAAGTGAGTCTATCCTTTAGATGAACATTGGGAGTTTTAATTTTGAAACCTTCATAAAGTTCATGAAAATAATTATTAGTAGGTAGCTGATTTAAAGAAATTTAAATCTTTATCATAGGACTAAGATCAAATGAATATAACAATAACAAGTAAGATCTAGCATGCAAAGTACAAGCAAGTGTGTAAGATAGGAGATAAGAATGACTTAGCTTGTATTGAGAGATTTGGCCTGATCTTGAGATGAGAAACATGTTGAGAAGGTAAGATATGGACCGTGCATGTTATGTCTGAGAAACTGGAGTATGGAATTTCCTCATAAAGAACTAATCACGGGAGGAGGACAGAACCCCCGGTGCACTAGTGTCTAATCTGGGTGCTAGTGTCCTGGAAAGTGCTATGCTTCTAGTATTTTCAGAGTCGAAATTAAATTCTTACTTTCCTTGTTTTTTCACATCCACTTCATTGTAGGTTCTTGTGTTACACATGTTACCTCAAAAAAAACCCCAACTACATGCACAAGACATTAGATGGAATAAATAATGCATATGCTTGAGTCGGACTGACCTCTGGTCACCCAATGTGATTGTCACCAAGCACTACACTACATTTTAGACTCTATGTAGTTCTGTGTGTGTGTGTGTGATTGAATTGTGTCCCTTGAAGTTAGGTTTCCCTTGTTCCAGTCACACCAAGATAGTAGGCTACAACTAATTTTTCCCCAAGATGAATGTGTGAGATGGAATTCAAAAATAGCCCCTCTTATGTAGTGAATAATGCAGCCCAAATGCAGTCCTTGAATGTTGCTCTTTTGCCCAAGTAGTAGATAGTAAGTAATAGCCCCAAGTTTTCCAACCCCTAATAATAGTGAG
The DNA here is from genome assembly GCA_018340775.1 of Taxus wallichiana var. yunnanensis. Lineage (NCBI taxonomy): Eukaryota > Viridiplantae > Streptophyta > Pinopsida > Cupressales > Taxaceae > Taxus > Taxus wallichiana. The sequence continues at coordinate 149,563,576 of CM031233.1, forward strand.
TAAGTCATGTATATATATGATTCCCTTGTTTGAATTTCATCATTAACAACCAAAAAGGCTGACCCAAAGTGATAAAAGAGACTTTAGAAAAGATAACAAATGATGTGGCATTTCAAATTTGAAAAAGAGGAAAAGGACAGAAAGCACCCAAAGGGGACAATACAGCTCATGGGTGCTCCTGTCTCCTAATGGGTGGTAGTGTCTAGGATGCTCAGAGGATATAATAGAAAATACAGAGTTGGGTCATGTGTTGTCCAATTTCCAAAAGTAAAGTGACCATCGAGAAAAAGAAAATATCAAGAGTATCAAAAGGGATAAAAAATAAAAAGAAAAACAAGTGTTGTTAATGTCTAGTTTTCTTACTTAGGAATCATGCATATAATGACATACTTAGAGGCATGATGTAAGTAGTAAGTGTGTGATTTTATGACTACATTTTCCCCACTTTATGTTGGTGAATGAATATTTGGTAAGCATAAAGTAGATAAGAAGAGTGTACTTTTGGAGAGTCAAAGGGAGTTGTAACCGATAATGTGTTGAATGAGGATTGTGCTTGATATCATGTCGAATGGAGATAGTAGAATGTGTATGTGGAATCTAGAAGAGGATAAGGATCCTAGGGGTGACCTTGTGTGTGTGTAGTATAAATGATGCCTATGTTTGTTCCTTGAATATTTCCTTTGTCGAGAGCATCTTGTGCTTTGAGATTGCTTCTTGTTCCATTTGTGTGTTCCCTTTTTCGAGTAAGGTGGACCTACAAAATAAGATAAGTGTAGTCAATGCTCATGATAAATGAAATTGAACTTTAACTTAGTAAATGTGAAAATAGAAATGCTTATTGAAAAACAAGTGAATCAAGGATAAAGTACACATGTGTCGTGAGAAAAGAGATAGAATTGTTCTATGTGTTTGTTTCCTTGGAGATGGTTGGAATAGTATTGAGGATTTAGGTGTCCTATTTCAAACCAAAAGGATTTAGGCATCTATTTGCTAAAAATTGAGGATTTGAGCATCTTTGCTAAAATTGAGGATTTAGAGTCATGTCACTAAGATAGGATTTTGAGGATTTAGGCATCCTATCGCCAAGGGAAGAGTATTGGGAGAGTTATAGGATTTTCCTTCAATCATTAATGCTTCCCCATGGATAAGTGCCACTACATATGGTCACAAACCCAATATAAATTGTAGTCATAGATGATCCCGAGAAAATAAAGTAATTAGTTCCCTTGCCCAAAGTATGTAGCTTTTCCATTGATTTTGTTCCTATTGTTTTTTATAGTAAACTTAAAACCCTAAGTATATTACTTAGAAATTAGAAAAAATTATCATTGGAAACTTGTTGATCCTGTAATGTTATTGTTTTTTCCCCCAGGACAAGAACCACCTAGGTGGGACACTAGCCCACCATTCTCCTATCTGTGTGTTGGGTGCTTCTATCCATGTTTTGATTTTGGCCCAATTCTGATTTTGAACCTATTTTTTAGCTCTTTTTATCTATGATTTTGTTGTGTACCATTCTATATCTGGTTTATGAACTATGAGAGGGTGAAATAGTCACCCAATTATTTCCCCCACTCATTTGGGGTGTGTGAGATGAACAAGGAGATGTCCCAAATGAGGAAATATAAAACTGATGTGCACATCTAAAATATAACTCTTGTAGGGGGAATAGGAATGCACATGGTAACAACCATGGTGCATGAAAAACAATGGGAAAGGATAGCCAAAAGTTTTAGTCACAAACAAACATGGAATGATGTAATAGAAACTAGTCAAAACACACAATAACATGGAAAAAGAAACAATGAGTAGTTAGTTTGAATATATATGGGACACCACTTAGATGTCACAAGACACTCAAATCCCTTCAAGGATATAAAAACAAAGACACACAATCAAGCATAGGGCATATCCCATAAACAATGACAATCAAAGACACACAACAAACAAAGATACAAGAAAATCAGATAACCATGGTTGGAAGTAGGTCTACAAGACAAATGCTACACATGAAGCACCCATTATCATGTTAGAAAAAATGATAGTATGCCATAATGTATATACTGAAAATAGGAATGAAAGTAGTAGATGTTGCAATGATAAAACATGAATATAGAGAAATAGGAAAAGGTAGATGCCCCTAGGAGCCTAGTGGGACTGGTAGGAACAATGAAAAGCATCATACATCATGTAGAAACTGTAAGTGATCTACATTCACCTCAAAGTACCATGTGAATGCATATGTGTGTATGGAAAAAGATAGAGCATACTATGAATCAAAGTAACATGGTAAACAAGGTGCAACATATAATAGTATAAGCAAGAAAGAATACATCCAATCAAGATCTAAGCTATTATTTTTGAATTTTTTTACAAATATGTTAACATGAAATAGAACAACTACATAAGAGGGGAGAAAGGTTACCCCTAGTGTATGTGTGCAAAGTGAGGTCCATGTAGGTAAGTGTGCCCTCAACAGTTGTGTTTGAACCTAGAATAAGAGTGTGTCACTAGGTAGTGAGGGGGGGGGGATAAGATGCCCCCAAATGTGAATTCCATAGTGATCTATCTAGAGACAAAGGTGAAGACTACACATAAGTGGATAAAGTGATGCTAAATAAGACACATGTGATTACATTGGGATGTTATTTTTCCATTTTGTGTTGCTTTATACTTTGCAACTAGATGGTGAGAAATTTGTAATGCTTCTGGTGAAATAGTTACATCTTCTTCATTAATAGGATCAAGATTTGGTGAGTACTCATCAAGGTTCTTATAGTCATCACAATAGGAGGTAGGATCAAAATCATCACCATCATCATATTTGAGTAGTAGGGATGAATCAATGCCACCCATGAGATTAATTTGCATGTTGCTCCCAGAAGATTCTTTAAAAGTATACTTAGGATTTAGCTTATATGTTCCCATGCTTGTGGAGATCCATAGATCATTTGGTAAGTCATTGATACTTGTGTTTGCATAATCTATCTCAATATGCTTTGAAGGAGTAGAGATATTTGTAGATTCCTTTGTCGTGTTGGCCTTAGATTGGGCTTGTGGTGGCTCAACTGATATTATTGGTGTTGTGGTGTGCAATGAATCAGTGCAAGTGATGATTATTTTATTATAATAGAAGTTGAGGCATTCGATATGGAATTATTCTCATGAGTCATAGATGAATTAGATTTAGGAACCCATTGATATTTGAAAACATGAGATAGATGTGTAGTAGAATGGTGTTTAGAAAATGAAATAAATCCCCAGTCTTTGAAGTTGTTTTATTTTCCATCAAAAAAAGTGTAAAAATAGAAATCATTATCATGATGTCCATTAATTCCATGATAATTGCAGAATGGTTTTCCTTTGGATTTTATAATATGATAACGAGGATAATAATAATTAGGTAACAAAGTGATTATGGGAAAATAACAAAAATTTGGGTCATGTGTTGTCAATGTCTAAAAGTAGAGCGACCACTGAGAAAGAAAATGTCAAGACTATCAAAAGGGAATAAAGAAATATAAAAGTAAAACAAGTGTTGTTAATGTCTAGTTTCCTTACGAATCATGTATATAATGACATACTTAGAGATGTAATGTAAGTAATAAGTGTGTGATTTCATGATCGTAATAGCTTAGTCTTAATGGTTTGTTCAAAACTTCTTTCAATGGTTAAAGCATTGACACACATACATTTTCTACTTAGAGCATAAACTACCACATTGTCTGTTTTGGTAACATAATGTATATCAAAGTCATACTCAATCAATAATTCTACCCATCTTCATTTCCTCATATTTAATAGTGGTTGGGTGAAAATATGTTGTAATCCTCTATGGTCTATTTTTAATACAAATTATTTCCTAACAATTAGTCTCTCAAAATTTGAGAGCATAGACATTGTCAAGTAATTCAAAATCGTGGTTAGGATAATTCTTTTCAACATGGAGTTTTTCCTTGATTCATAACATATTACTCTATAGTCTTGAATTAATACCCCACTTATGCTTGAACCACATGCATCACTGAATAATACTTGTAAAATGTTTAGGAAAATATGGAATATATAAATTGGTGTGGTCACAAGAGACTATTAATTTCCTAAAATCTTGATCACATTTTAATTTTTATCGATAGTGTTTAGAAGATTAGTTATTTTAGAATTTTTTTCACAAATATATGGTAAAAATATGATAGTCCTAGGAAAATTCAAATTTCATGAATGTCCTTTAGAATTAACCACCCTTGGACAAATTTAACATTTTAAAGATTGGGGATATTCCCTTTAGATAAATTATATGCCCAAGGTAAGAAAACTCGAGTTTTAAAGAATTCAATTAACTAAACTTCTCATATCACTAGTTTTTCCTCAACATTTCTAAAACTAACCTAAGGTGTTATCGATGATATTTTCATTCTTAGAATAAACCAAGATTTCATCTAAAAATATAATCACAAATGCATCCAAAAAGGTCTGAAAACATCATGCATTCGAGTCATAAAAGTGATTGGTGCATTTGTTAAACCAAAAAGCATAATTACAAATTCATAATGGTCATAACATGTTTGAAAATTAGTTTTGGAAATGTCAGATTCCTTAATTCTAATTTGATAATAATCATATCGTAGATCAATTTTTGAGAAACATTCAACACCACTCAATTGGTCTATAAAATTATTGACGTGAGGTAAGGGGTATTTATTCTTGATGGTAAGTTTGTTTACTTATCGATAATCAATGCACACTCATAACATAGTACATCCTTCTTTTTCCAAAAGAGTACTAATGCACCCCCAGGGAGAAACACTATGTCCAATTTTTCCTTGTTTAAGCAACTCATCCAACTTTAACACAATCTTGACTAACTCTAATATTGATTGTCTATAAGGCGCCTTAAATATTGGTTTAGCACCGAGGACTTAAATCAATGGCATATTCTATGAATTTGTGAGGAGGTAATTCTTCTATTTCTTCCTAGAATACAGCCCTAAACTCATGTGCTAGTGGTTTAATATTTATATCCAATTTGAACTTATTACCTTGTCGTGTCACCATGGCATAAAAAGATATATAATTATTCTAAAGACTTATTTTTAATTATACAACAAAAATGGTATTAATAATGATAGGTATCCTTTCACTTTATAAATTTTTTAAGGATCCATTTTGTTGTCTTATAAAAACTTGATTATTTTCACATCCTATTAATGTGTTATTTCTTTCTAGCCAAGTCATTCCTAAGATAACATCATATAGGCCAAGATTTAAAATGTGAAATGTATCTATGGCTTCTATTTCACCCAATTGAAAGTTTATATTCTCAATGAAAACTATAGCATATATGTTTAGCTATTCTCCCATCGGTCATCTCTATAGTTATAGGTATGATTTCCCGATAGAAAATTTCAATTTAGATAATATTTTAAGGGGAATAAAACTATGACTACTACCGAATCAAATAGAAAATTAATATCGGGACCCTTTATGGTTCCTCCTAAATCTACTAAGGAAATTTAAATATGAAATCTACTTTTATGTTTTATGGAGTTTCACTTTATTTAGTGTTATTGTTTGAATTTTGTTCCCGGTGTTTTGGGAGCAACCTTTGGCATAATGATTATCCCCACAATTCCAACATTTTTTCTTCTCATTCTCATTATTGTAAGGAAAGGAGTTATTTCATATTTTTAAATCCTCTTTCTTCTTATTTATAATGTTATTATATTTCTCATATTATTTTGCAATTTGGAAGGCCTCATCAAGTCGTGTTAGGTTTCCCAAACTAGTGGATTTTCACCAACGCTCGGGAATAAGTCCCTCCTCTTGGTAATGGGGAGGCTCCCATTTATTGAATGTAGAAAAAAAAATGTGGGTGGCCATGAAGCCAAGGATCACACAGGACTACTCCACTAGACTGTGGAAAATTTCTTACACTTAGTGCAAGGGAGGAATTTTCTTAGTGAGGTGAGGTAAAGGGGAGTAAGAATTTAGGGAAGGAGGGTTAATTTTGTGAATAGGAACTAGTAGAGTTTCACAACATTAACCAAAATTAATCCACACTCAATTAGAGGAATACAACCTTGCTAACAATGATAAGACTAACAAATCATAGACACAAAATTCTATTGATTCATTTATCAAAGGCACTAACACCTTCCTTGGTTTTACAAGATCATCATGTTTACAAAGTTGAACATGTAAGGAAATAGAGGAACATAAAGAAAGAGGAAAATAGAAGAATGCAATCTCTTGCTTGTATCTTAGTAGTGCAAAGCTATCTACTTAGAAACTTATAATTGACAACCCCTTGGAATGAAGAGATCATCCAAATATATAGCTTTACAAATAGTCTTTTCATCTACCCCACATGAATTTTCACTTCCCCTTATCACTTGTGACCTTTCATATTCCTAGGAAACAAAAGTGAGCCCTTTTTCATTAATTAAAAGGAACTCATTACAATGTTAGACTATAGGTCACTTAAGTGAATAAGACGAAATAGTGAAAAGTACCTCCTTAACGAAGAATTAGAACATGAGAGAAGGAGGAAAGAAGAAGAGAGGGGTGATCACTCGATGGAGGAGAGGAAGCTTCTATTGATGAAGAACCGAGCATTGCCGATGAACCTTGTGGGAGTACACTTGGAAAGATCTCTTCACCTTTGAATTCCTTGCTAAATGGGCTACCAAGTGTACACCTTTTTACTTGAGGAATGTGAATGAAGCTCAAAGCATGGATCTAGGTCTTAGAAGTATTATTGATGCTCTTGCATTGATTGAACCAAACTCGATGATCCTTGGTAGTGTTGGAAATTATACATCTGATTTCATGAGGGATTCCAAGGTTTCTTCATTGAATAAGAAGGGATCCCTTACTTCTTTCTTGACCAATTCCTCAAATGGTTTCAAAATATCTCTTCCACTGATGAACTCTCATTGATTGGAGGAGATCCAAGTCTCTACACACTATTGCTTATACTTTCTAAAAAAAATTTTTGATATAATCTCTTCACAAGAATTGAGCTCGGAGATATCCTCATTCAACATTTCATATCAGGAACTTAGTGTGTGAGACCAAATAGGGGACAAGTTCTCATTATGGAAGTGAATACATTTTTACCCATCAATAAAAAGAGTCAAAAGTACTCATCTTTGACACCAAGTGGAAACACAATGTCCCAATGATCCTTTTCCTTCTCAATTTCCTCCTTTAGTCATTTTTAATTTTTACAGTGGTGGTGAGAGAAAACTCAAAAATGAGAGGATTTCAGGAAATAATGTTTTCCCTTTCTCCATAATCTTCTCAACCCACATGTCACTAGCCCTTCCCTGCATTGTGTGACCTTGAGCCTTCTTGATTATCATGGGGTGAAGCTGCTATTGATAGGAGTAATAACCTCAATAGGAAGAGATGGAATTGCACTAGGATCCATGAATGACTACACATAAGTAGTGAGAGTTCTCACATGCTCTTCCAATTGCTCAATTGTTTGTTTGTACTCTTCATTCCTAGAAAGCATATGGGTAGTAGACTCCTTGAACAAATGTGCATCACCCTCATGTGTTGCTTGTCCCAAAGAGATTGTTGTCATTTCATAGTCTGCATGAGTCATCTCCTCTATGGGTTTCATAAACTTTTTCAGAGAAACTTCTACATATTGATTACTAAAAACACCACTGAAAAAGTGAGAAGTAACTGGGATTTCTTACCTCGTTTGGTCTTCACAATCCTTGAGATAGCTTGGAAATCTGGTGTCGATGCTTGTTGCACTGTCCTTGGCTCACTCCCAATCAAATCTTGGATCCAAGGAAAATTTTTTAGTTTTGTGGGCTCAACATTAGGCATGATGGCACTTTTAGGTTCATGATGAGGGATCATATCTTGTACTTGATGAGATGAATCAATGTAAAGAGGAAACACTTGGGAACCGATGCAAAACTGGATGTTGAGAAGGATCAATCTCACCTTCTCAAGATATTCAATGGGGTTCTCAGTGACTCTAGTTTTCTTATGAAGTCCCCTAGGGGTGAGATCCTTCAATGTTTTCTTCTTCCATTACTTTTTTCTCTTCATGGCTCCCCTAAGTGAGCGGAGCTCATGGTTTTCTCATATACCTTCAAGGATGAGATGTGAGATGCTTTCCTCGAGAGAGTTAGGAGGCCACCGGACTCGATGAGAGCAACCCTCTTTTTCCTAAACCACTCCCTTGATCTCTGAATCACTCTTTGCAATCCTCTCATTGATGTCACTTGACTCTCTTATGTTCCATGAGATAGCAAAAGAGGTGTAGATTTTACCGCTTGTACTGGATCAAACATATCAGATCCATCATCCCCACTCCTTCAATGAACCAATCAAAGTTGAAACTCCTCATTTGATCAACAAGTCATTCACATATGATCTCTTTTCCTTACTTCAAAGTCATCTAGGTAATTGATCCAATAATCCTCAATTTGGGGACTATGGTGCAATCTAGGAGAGTGAAGGTTTCAGGTTTTCTTGATGTCAAAATTGGGTTTGGATGTATAAGAATAGAGGTTGAGGGAAGAGAAGGAAGCTTCAATATTTGATGCATTTGCAACACTTTTGCATGAATAGATTTGAGGGATATGGGGAAGGATACACCCTTCTTCTTTATTGTTCCTACACATGTTATGAACCTGAGAAAGTTGCCTACACAATTCAAACATTACTATTTATCACTAGGGTACCTGGGAAGTCTGCGAGGAGTGAGATCAAAGCCCAAAACCCTGATGTAGGTGAAAGTTGAGAACTGAGTGAAGAAGCTCTCCCATATTTTCGATCAATGTAATATCTTGAGAGGATATCCTCACTCTCTGGGTTTCTTCTAGAAGTCTGATAAAAACATGGTGAATGCATCATTCACCTTGGAAAAGTGATGGTTACTCTCCTTGTGCATGAGTTGGGGATAATTTTTATAGGTTAGGATACTTTTTGCTCTTTGAGAGACATTGAAGAAAATTAGGCCTTTAAAAGGTCTTGTGTAGGAAGAGCGTATACACTAGATATGAGGTCATAGTGAATTTTTTGGTAGAAGGAAAATGGAGAAACTACCGATGAATATTATCACTTATAATATCCCCTAATCCACTATATGGTTCCCTTAAGTGAAAATGAGGATGAATTGAGCCATCCAGTCCTAAAACTCCTTTGTCATCTCTTTTCCCATTACCCTGCTCAATAGGATGATAGACATTGAGTAGCCTTCATGGAACTCACTTCTTGACAAGCTTTTAGGCACATGAGAAGGTTTTTCTACCTTTTCCCGAGCCATGACCCAAGTGTGAGGCCTTGCAGGTATGAGTCATTTTTTCCCATTCATGTGATGCAAACTCTTTGGTGATGATGACCATACTACCACTGGTTGGAATTTGCAAACACTGAGAGATACCCTTAGGAGTGAGAACTGCAAGAATTGAGTTGTCATCCGCCCACACTATTCTGGAGTCAAGTTCATAATGTTGTGCACATGTTAGGACAATTATGTACTTTGAAAATGGATAATGGATGGCCTCCTCTACAAACAATCCACTCGAGAAGAGTTTTTCTTCCACTGGCTCCCTAGGTCCTCCGAGCATCCTATTTTTTAGGTCCTCGAGATCCATGTGAGTGACATCATTGTCTCCCACACTTGGATACTCTATGATTAGGGTTGAAATAGGCTTGATACTGAGTATTTGAACTTCATTTTACCAAAAAGCAACAAGATGAGAAAAAACGGAGTCAACACAAACTTTCTGCACTCAAATCTAGAACTTTCTATTTTTAGTAGGTAGGGTCCGAACTGCTATTTTTAGCATGTTACCACTATTTTTGTTCTTGATGTTCTTATCTTATTTGGATCATTACAATTGATGAGGGTTTACTATTTTTAGAAACTGCTATTTTTAGATGCTCATTTTCCCAAATACTTTATTTTTAGAAAGTTTCCCAAAATACCTTTTCTGATGTTTCTTACTTTTTCAAGATATTACAAATGTTGAGAATTCATCACTTTGGGAAACTTAATATTTTTAGAAACCTATTGTTTATAACACATGCTATTTTTAGAAACTACTTATCGGTGTTGGGTTGCAATGAAACCACCATCAAAATGTTTTTTTGCACGAGGGTCTTATGCTCTATGAATTTCATCATTTTTGTCTCAATAATCTCTGGGAAATTGAAAAAAAGGTTTTAGGGTTTGAAATTTTAGTTTGATATTGTGAAAAATCTAGGGCATCAATGAATTTTTTGTTACAATCTTCCCAAATTCATTTTGGAGAGGGAGATTCTAGAAAAGTTTCATGGGAATCCAACTTTCGAATGAAAGTTATGTGTAAATCTTCATTTTTGGTGGCTATGGATGTATGGAAGAATTTTGGAAGAACATCTAGTAAAAAATGGATTTTGAGGGTGTTTCATAGCAGTATCCTATCATGAAAATGGTGACCTGTGTATGTGAGAGAGAGAGGTTTAAATGAGTTTTATAATGTTTTTTAACTCACCCTACTAACTGCACATCGAACTGGGTTGAAATGGAGTTTATGGAGAGTTAGAAAATGGTGAAATGGGGACATGGGAAAACCAGGGGGTAGAAAAGGGTGACTTGAGAAAGATGATGACAAGTGGCAACATGTGGAGATGTGAATGAGATGAGGGGTTGAGAATGAAGTTGGGGTTGGGAAAAACACCTGTGGGAGTTGTGGAGGTCATGTGGGGGTCCAAGAGCTCCATTATGGCTTGGGTCACACTTTATTGTCCCCATTGTCCCCTTGGGAAAAAGGGGACACAAGGGACAAAAAGTGTGACCTAGGAGAGGGAGTGAGGTCACACTTTTGTGCCCCTCTTGTCCCCTTGCACCATGGGGACGAAAGGGACAGTGGGGACACTCGAGACACTTGGGTGTCCAAAGTGTGACCTGGGGAGGAGGATGAGGTAATAATTTTGTGTCCCTCATGTCCCCCTTTTCCCAAGGGAAGAGGGGACAAAGGGTGTCAAAAGTGTGACTGGGCTATAAATGGAAAGCTAGATTTGCTTAGGATGTCCAAAAATAGCATAAAACTTGCTTTTTTCCACCTCGAGGCTTAGGATGATGTTTTGGGGTCAAATATTATATGATTTTGACTCCAAAACACATTATAAGATCAATGAAACTATTTTAAAGACTTGAATATACATGAAATTTAAAATTTAGCCCAAGATGGGCTTAAACCTGCATGTTTTGGAATGTTTCAAGAATGTTAAACAAATTGTCCCCGAAGATGATTTCCATTTTGGGTAATCTTTTATTTGTCATTTTTTAGAGATCTCTGGGTTTGACTAACTTGGAGAGTTAGATAAGGGTTTTCCCAGTCGAGTTCTGAAAAATGACCATCATTCAGGCTTATGGCATTCCATTTTAACTCTACCGCCATTGTTGAAATCTTAACCTCTTCTGCTCTCTGGAAGCTTTGCATTTTCTGTGCTCAAAATCCATTTGGGTTCCATTTTCATCGCAACCTTGCTCTTAACTCCAAATCTAATGTTTTTGATTTGGGTATTTGTGTTTCACACACTGTAGTGTCTTTGATTCAAAGTTTGAGCTCATGTAGACGTGTTGTCAAGAGAAAAATTTGTGGGTGAATGTTTACCCTTCTCCATCAGGATGTTTCCCTTTACTTTGAGTCGTAATAATAATAATCATTGATGGGTACCTCAACTCTGTTGGATTTTTCTTTTCAGACTAGGGCAATCTTTTTATTCGGGTTCAAAGTGCTGACCCATGTAGTAAGTTGCATAGTTTATCTCTAATATTTTGATTCAAACCTGATCTATTGATACCCATTCATGGGTTATTCGATTGTTGACCCGGATCTGCACTCTTCTCTGATATTTATTTCTGTAGAGGCTTTGTATTTACTTCGTTTTCCTATGGTGGACATAAAGTAATTTCTTCATTCTGGATACTTCTACCTCCTCTTCTCTGTATGAGTTCTTTGTGCTTTAACCTCAGGACAACTGTTATTTCATTTGCATTTGTTGAGAATATTGTAGAAATGATGGTTATGATTTTTCTTGAAATATAGGTTCTGTATATTACTTCAGGTCTGTTCTGAAATCCTTGGCTCAATTTTGTATTCTAGAGAATCCATTTTGTTATAATTCATTGTTTCAGGATCAACTTGATTCTTTGAAAATTCTGTAGCACCCCTTTGAGAATACTTTCTTTAATCCTTTTCAATCTGAGATCACTTGAACATTGAAATTCTCCATGAGATGAGTGTTTGAATGCAATTGGTTTCTCATACTGTAACTTTTGCAATATTGGTGGCTTCGTAAGGTTACTTGGTGTTTCCCCTTTGGCTCAAGACATGGTAATTCATTCTTCCTTTGATTGTTCTCTGAAATGATGATAGCCGTAGCATGCCTTTTGTATTTGATATTTGTAAGTTGTTTTTATTTCAATGCTAAACTGAAAACTAGTGCTCTAAGATGAGTAAATATGGATCTTCTGATTTTCTATTTTGTAATCCCTCTATTCTAGAGCTCTGTTGAGATACCAAAATCTCATTTCCAAAATAATTCCATCATTCTTTTCCTTGTCCTTCAGAACTAGAATAGTGGTCTTGCTTTGATGGTTGCCTCGACTTATTGCACTACTTATTATGAAAACACCATCTTTGAACTTGGTGAGCTTTGAATGTTTCTGAAAAATTTATCTATTGACTGCTTGACTATATCAATGTTCTTGACTGTTTGAAAATAATGTAACTCTTATTCCTGAAAATAGTGTTATAGGATGGCTCCATATTGTAAAATTATGAGCTTGACTTTGATTCCTCGCATTGTTTTTGTAACTTTGCATTGGACATATTATTTCTGGAAGCTTTGTTGACAAATTCCTGTAGGTTGAATAATTTAAGTTTTGTCGAAATAATGTAGTTCCATTTCTTTTGTGCTTCAATACTATATTTGAGCTTCATTATAGCTTTATATGCATGCTGGAAAATTTGAAATGTTGATTTTTCATGGCGAAGCCCTGGCAAATTTTTTTCGAGAATTCTTTCTTCCTTCCATCATGTAATTATGACTTGTCTCTTCTTCCTGGTCAGCAACTTGTACTGCACATTTAAGAAAACAGTTAGAAAATACTTAGGCTTTTTTGGCCTCTCTTATGTCCATGTTTTCTTCTTTTCTTTTCCCATTCTTCTTTCGAGTAAGTAGAGCATGTATGCAATCTAATATTCAAGTAAATTACATCTCCTATTTGTAGAGAATCATATCCACGAACTACGATAAGTAGGGAATATGAATTGATCCCCGAGCTCGAATCGACAATTAACTTTTCTTCTTTTCGTGCACAAAGTGGATTCTATAATGGAGATGAAGAAAATCTAGAAATGGAGACAGCTTCAATCAAGAAAGAAACCCCAAGGCAATGATGGCTTCACTCATAGTCATTACTTTCTTTTTCATGCATGTGTACCTCTTATTTCAAAGAAAGCTATACTTTACTTTCAGCTACATCCTATGATTGTGTGGGAACATTTGAAATTTCCTTATGAATAAAACATTGAATTTTGTAAACGAGTTGTATATTTATTTCTCGCATTTCAAGCTTTCTCGTATGGATCAGTATGATGAACTAAACAACTCATTCATTTAATTGAATGTCTTAATCCTAAAAAAGAACTATAATGAGAAATCGTAACATTCAAGAATGAACTCGATTTCTTCCATCTCGCACTTATGTTTTCTATCCCAAAAATGAACACTTCACCTATTCTCAGCAATCCGGTGTCTTCATCAAGACAACACAACCTGTCCTTCTGGGGCCCTTGTGTTCTTTTTGATGAAGGTATCATGAAAATTGTAGACGTGATTTGTAACAACACACATAGCTGCTAATTTCACTTAATCATTAATTAATTCAAGCAAGTAACCAATAACATCAAAACTCCCTTAGCTTAGGTATACTTCACCCATGACTTTCATTGTAATGATGAAGTCTCAAGTTGCCCATTTTTGCACAAGTGAAAAAAACTTTCAACACCATGTATATTTGGGCTTCCATGGGTGCACATCTTCGAGTTCAAGGCTCATTGTTAGCTATTTAGAGATTTTTCATCATCTTATTTGGAAAATCTAACAAAATTTGTTAAAAAGTTTCTAAGATTTGATATAATCAACTTTAACTACTTATTTCCCCCAAAAATTACATCCAAACTAATAAATCTGACAAGAATCACCCATGTTTTCCTTGTTAAAGTTAAAATGCGCAAAACCAAGTTGGTTCTAGTGTTATCTTTAGAAGCCTTAGACTTGTTTTAGGAGACATGTGCATTGTCTAGAAGTGACAACTCATAACATTTAGATTATGTTGCATTGACCATGTCTTCCCAAGTTTATTTCTCAATTGTCCTCAATGGAGAGTTAAATCTTTGTTGATCCATTCATTTCCCTTGCAAATACAAGCTACAAAATGGGTCCTCTCACCTTGGATGAAGGCAGAGCCTAAAGTAGGAGGGTAGGTCGTACCCTCAGCATGGTGCTACCCAAATTCTCCCTATTCTAGTAATAAAGAGATAGTTAATTCCTTCCCTAGATATAGAATGACTTAAATTGTGACTTATCTTTTTGTAAGAATCTTTCTTAGCCTATCGATGTTGCTTGACTTGAAAGGAAGAACCGATTTGGGTACCAAAAATGGATGCTCCATTAGGCTCATCTTAGCTATCAAATGTCTACTATTTAGTGTCACCTTCTCCATCTCTTATTCTTTAGAATTTATTAGGATTCACATTATAGTCGAGCCCCATACCATTCTTGTACCATTCATTGTTGCATCATCAATCAAAGGTTTTAATGTGCTCTTCGGTCTCTCTTGGCTCAATGTTACCAAAACCATCCCTCCATGAATCATTTGTTTCTCAATTACATTCATAATAAACAAGTTATCAATTTAAAATTTCTTCTTTCATGCATATCATTATCTCTGGGAAACTATTGTTAATTTTTATACACCATTCATAGGATCTAGGATTCCTATGCCTCTCAATTCTAAAGGAACCTCTACACCTAGCTCTCCTATTTGCACCTAACCTACACCACAATTTTGTTATATTCATCTTTCCATTATCCCACATCATCGGCCTCATTCCCTAACTTGGGAAGCCACTTCTCATAGGTGTTCACCATGTCCTTTACCATATGGGTGTCCTTCATGTACACATGATGAGTCTCCTACACCACCAATATTAGAGCATAGTAACATGCCATTGTCTCCTAGGATATCGGGTAGAGGACCCTTTCCCTTCACTATCATCGGATAGTCTCCTATCCATCACACACTTGAGGGCATAAATATTTCTTTCCCCCTTCCATTATTATTATTAGCCTCTGCTACCTACTACTACACTTCATGCTCCATGCATCATGTCTAATCTTACTAAGGACTTTCCCATCCTTCTATACACATATTGTATCCTCATTAGCCTATGAAACACTCTATTTCAATGGTTCATACTCAAATACCGAGGGTTTAATTATGAAATGACCCTCACATCGGTCACACTTCATCCTATGTGCTTTATGATATATTCTTTCGAGTATCTATTCTCAAAAATTCCCGACTATGCACTCTTCTTCTATGGTTTATTATTTACTATTGAGGGAGTATTTATAATGGACCTCATCTCATAAAAATCCTCTAGGGTGCATTCTTTTTATCTTCTTCACACCTTTCATATCCTACCATCACACTCATACACTATTTGCATATATTGATTGTATCTATTCTTACTAGCCTTTTTACTTTTACACTTTGCATGTTATGTTTGCCCAATATTTAGTATGTTATTATCTTTCTATATATATAAAATTCACATTCCACTTAGTATGTTATGCATATCTCTTAAATGTTTTATATATATACCTTTAAAATGCCACCAACATCCTTCTACTTTACTATTTTCACATTCTACACATCGAGGTGAATGTTATATCACTAACACTCATATAAATTTTTTCACTTATACATATATATATATGATACATGATGCTTGGAATTGTACCTTTAACCAATCCCACCAAGCATACTAGGGGAATCTACTTTACTACACTCACATTCTACACATCAGAGGTTCTATTGTTATACTTTTCACTAACACTCATATTTAAGTTACTTTACTTTTCACTTATATATATATATATATGTGTTGACATACTATTTATTTTTCTAAGATGATAACAAGTGTTTCATGTGTAGCATTTTGTTGCAGGGTTAATTCATAATCATGGCTATCCATCACATTTTTCTTGTTATTGTTTTCCATTATATGATATTGTTTGTGAGTATATGCCATATGTATGGTATAATCATTCTATGTTTTTGGAAACTTTATCCCTACTTATATTATGACATTGTGAGAGATGTCCCATGTTTTAAACCCACTTTTCATGTTCCATCTTGTATGCACACTTTATTGTTAAATTATCTTCTTTTTCATGCTAGCTACTTTTACTACTAATCTTCTTACTATCCCACTTTGTTTGCATGTCCCTTAGTTTGTACCATATACATTCCTTTCCTGCTGTAGGTATCCCCTTCAAATTAGCATCAAGTCCTCTCTTTTTGGACATATTCTCCTACTATTATCACATACACCCCAAACTAGGGGGCATACATTGGGTGAATAAATCACCCCTACAAAGAACTCAGAGCTGTAGTTAAGATCAGAAAATTACATAATTATCCCGGGAACACAGCTATATAAAACAGTCAAGGAGAAGACAATAACACCGAATATCTAATGCAAATACTGGGAACTGTGTCCTCCCCTAGGTGCTAATGTCTTGGGAAAAAAAGAGAAATTCTCAAGTATAACACATTATCTAGTAATTTATAGAGAAATTATATAATAACACACACTAGAATTTAATCACGTAATGTATTCTATCTCTTACAATTAGTATAATTGGAACAATTCGGAACTAATCCGGAAGAAATAGGGAAAATAGATTAAATCGAGACGTACCATCTATAGTGGTGCTTATTGGGTAGAGTCATAGAAGAAGGACCAAAACCATAAACTATCTCTAACATTGGCTCTTGAAATGAGATCACCTAAAAACTCACCTTTGTTGTGAGATTGCCGAAAAAGGCTCACTATTGGCGTGATATTTCCAAAAACCTCACCTCTCGCATTCTAAATCGAAACTTCAAGTAACATGACACTTTTTTATCCTTTACTCTCTTATACATATCAAGTGCACACTTTCCTTTTACACACATTTACAATCTTTGAAATACTTATACACATATTTCTTTGATCTATCATATACATAAATTTCAATAATTTCTTTCTCTTTTTTATAGGTCCATCCTTATAAGAAGTAGAACACTATAATGCACATGCTTCACTAGTAGTATAATTTTCCCTTTCCTAGTCTCCACACTTCACTTTGCAATCACTCCATGCTTCACTTGTCCACTCGGCATGCTATCGAAACACTCTTTTTTACATGATAAAAAGGTATGCATCTTCTATCTATTTTATTTTATCGAGTATTCACTCAAAAACATAAAGTGGGGTCAAATGTAGACACAAATTCAAACACTTGGGTACATTTCAAGGTCCTAAAGCATAGTATTCTATGTTGGTGTAGGATATTTACCATGCACATATTTAAGTACATGGGATTCCTCCACATAGGTGATTCACCATGCTTAGGTGTCTTAGGGTGTCATTATGGCCTTACATGCATAGAGTGTCATAGGAGTTACATTTGATCGGCTATTCTAGGAATGTAACTCCCACCTCTTGACGACTACATTTGTGGGGGAGTTACACACCCCACTACTATATGTACACCTTTCATCTTGAGTAATGGAATGGAATGGAGTATGGGATTTGAGCCATTCTTCCCTTAATGCATGCACATTGCTCTCATGGGTGATTTCTTGCTTTGATCTTGAAGCTACATCTTTTTGCGGTTGAGTGCAACGTTTTGATGCTCACGGATTCCTTCCAGATCTTCGTCATTCCTCCAACATGGTATCAGAGCTCGGGATTGGAATCGTGTTGCTCGCAATAGTTTCTTACTACTCTTCATCTCATAGTTTCTTGTGCAAGCTCTCCTTTGCATGTGCTCTACTTGCATTTTTAAAGGGTATTTGGTCGATTTTACACTATCACTTGTTGAGCTTGTGATTGATTTTATACTACCTTGAATTTATTACTTGGTCATTACATTCACTACATTCACAAACTTGTGCATAGTTCCCCATGCACTCCATCCATCCAACTTGGATCATTCGCTCCTTCTTAGTTTTTTCCTTGGCTTAGGGATCTATTTCTGGTTCAAACGTGTGTGATTTGGCATCCAGTTCGGGCTTTTTTGGTTTGCTAGCTCGAGACTTCCTTCTACGTGGACGTATTGACATCTGCACTGGTGTTTTGTGTACATTCTTGCATTGCTCATGCCTTGTTCGCCACTCAGCATTGGTCTCGATACTCTCAGCACATTTTGCACTAACCCACATTACTTGGCACCTTGACTCCTCGCATTATTTTGATTATTCGGTCTTTCGTGACTCAGGTTGCTCGTTGCTTCATCAGTTCACTACTTGCATTGACCAACTAATACCTTTGCATTATCCACAGCTATGCATTCACCTTTGGATCTCGACTTCTTTTCCATTTTCGCATTTCTATTGAGATATGTCAAAGCTCATTATATTCATGCCATGTTTGTGGGTTTCTTCTTGGGTTCCCTTCTCGTCCTTCTTGGTTCATTGGATCCATGTCCTAGGCCACTACATGTCTGGCCTTATGTGGTGCTTTGGCTCTAAGGTTCTCATTATCCCATGTATGCACCGCAGTAATGTCCCTGGCTTGACCTTTTGTCTCTTCAACGGCCAACTTGGGACTCCTTTACTTTAACGCCACCCAACTCATGAGGTGGCACTTCCTCTGGATAACTTGGCAAGCTTCTTTGCTTGCTTTCCGTGACATGGAATTCACTCACTCAAGCTTTCTCCGTAACCACTCGCTAACTTTCACACGTTACGAAGTTACGTTGGGATCTTTTAACATCGGCACCATTTTTCCTGGCTCACTACACTCATATATTGATTGACTCAGTTTGATCTGTATTGATTTACCTTGACATGTCTAATCATGTGTTCATGCTTGGCCACTTACCCCGGATTTTCTTTTCTTTCCCAACATCTTTTTGTTGCATTCATCTTTGCACTCATCTCAGTTTTCTTCGTGGGTTAATGTGTTTTATATTACTTCAAATTACCTTTGCATCAACCTTTGGATGTTGGTATTTGGATCATCCTCGGACATGTATTTGGCTCCACCTTGACCTAAATGGATATCACATGTTGATTCGATGGCCTTGGATCAGTCAATTCATGCTTCACTATGCTTTGGTTGTTCATCTTGCTTGCATTCATGATCCGTCTAGCTCACTATTGTGCCATCACCTCTAGTTCAAACTTGGACTATATCATTTTTTCTTAATGGATCCCCTTGTGTTGTGTTTTCTGTATTTTTTACCAGCCGAGGTATCTTTGTGCACCTCTACGAGCTCAAACCGTTGTTTCATTCTACCACGCTTCATTGATTAGTCGGCTACTCGATAGTTTCATTATCTCCTACAGACCCATGTGGCTACCCCTCCCACCTGCCACTCTCCACATGACTCGGGAGACTTCAATCAGCTCTCGGATCATTTTCACTTGGTGAGCCCACTTGGTCACTTCTACCACATGGCTTGACAACGTGGGCCCTAGATTTCCCTTTTAGAATTGTTTGGTGGTTAAAACAATCCTTTTTTTAATGTTTTAAGGAAAAAACATTCCTTTTATGGCATTGTAATAATTTAGGGCCTTTATTTGCTTATATTTAATGTCCTTCATTCGAGTGTCGAAGACGGAGGGTGAGGTTCGGGTTGGCAAGAGGCTAATCCCCCTCGTAAGAAAAACAAACCCTACCTAAAAATTGATGCCATTTCTAATGAGTACCCACATGATACCCTTTGCACTCATTTTGGGAACTTTTTAATCAGTTTGTAAAGCTTATTGGCATTTTCCATCAAGTTATGGGAATCATTTTTTTGCTATAACTTTTGACTCATTTGCTTGGTTTTGAGCGCTTCTTTAGTCAAAGTTGCATGATTTTTCACACATTACATGATGAAATTTTCATTTTTGTAAATGCACTACTTTATAAAGTTCCACATTCTGGGGGTTCACTAGTACTCTTGGGTTTTCACACACGCAAACGCATTATCGGCCGAGTCCGACGTCTTGCATTTGTGCACCTTACACTTTTTCTTCTACATCATGGAGAGTGCTCTTTCCATACTTGAGCATTGTAGGATCACTTTACAACCTCGCCACTTCTTCTTGGGAGAGGGAACTATTAGTTTGGCATGCTTCTATGGAATGTTACTTCACCTACGAGGGTCTTTCACACTTCTTGCTTGGGCAGTTCTACACCCATTGATCATCGTCATCTTAATGACTTTCTCAACACTTGACCATGTTTTTGGTCACATGATGATGCATGTCTCTCCATCTCTCTAGTTTCACATGGCAGACTCAGATCCACCCCACCATGTCTGGAGCATTCTTTAGTCCCTCTATGGAGACCCTTCACATACTATCACCTCCGTTGTTGTTGTTGATTTAGTTGTCTCCTTTATTTCTTCATGTGATGATAGTTCCACTAACACAGACTCACTTGGTTCTACTTCTGATGACGAGGATTGTGCACCTCAGTTCTGATGTCAAGAGTACTATAGAGGACTCTTCTCCTCCTCTCACTATTCTAGAGAGTGTTGACACATCCCACATCTCATTAGATATCGATAAGTCTCCTATACAGTCTCATATAGTCATCACACCCACCTCTTTTCCACCTTCAGTGTTTGAGGCCCCTTTCACTCCTCCACCTTCATTGGATGACTCATACCTATCTGACATCGCTCTTTTATTTGTTGAGCCCCCTCATTGGGATGAGTATCTACCTGACCTTAGTCATCTTTTCATAGAGTACACTTGTGATGTACTACAGGTTCCTCATCCATCTACAGGTATTTCAGAGGAGTTCATCATCTTCATTGTTGGGAGTACCCCTTATGGGACTCTTACCACTTCCACTTTTTTGGAGACCTTCATTAATCCACCCTTTCTTGTGGATCCATTTTCTAATGTGGGGATGTTTTTGCCTTCACATCAGTTGGACATCCTTTCTACAGGTGTTCCCCTTCTTCACTTTGATAGTTCTACATTCGAGACATTACCTTCGGTTCCTTTGCACTCACTTGTTAGACCTATGTCACACTTTCGTGGACCAAACTTAGAGTTCTTCGTGTTGCTGCCTTTGGTTTCCTTCGTGGAGTGGGCAGACTTCCAACATGTCATTTTGTCCTTCCTAAGGGTAGGCACACAATTTGGTGTGGTGGCTCTTCTTAGTCCAGAGGTAGAGGATCTCGTCATCGACATTCTTCTGGGAGACCTCCTAGAGCTATAGAGTTTAGATCCATCCATGGCATCTTCTACATTCCTCTCATCTCCCTCTTCTTCTCTCTTCTTCTTCTTTATGAGAGATTGCCTCTTTGTACATGGGTACCTTTACAAGATCATCTATGGCTGGGACCCATCCTTGGCATCTTTCTTAGATTAGAGAGTGGACTTGTCTCTCTTTTGGGGGAGTTTTTCCCACTAGGTTTTCTCCTTTTACTCCACTTTTGAGAGTTTCTTGTACGTGGGTACCTCATCAAGCTTGTTGCTGGGACCCACTTCTCCTTGTTTTCATCTATGTGTCCACCTAAGCTATGCTTAGGGGGTGTTGGTGTAGGATATTTACCATGCACATATTTAAGTACATGGGATTCCTCCACATAGGTGATTCACCATGCTTAGGTGTCTTAGGGTGTCATTATGGCCTTACACGTGTCATAGAGCATCATAGGAGTTACATTTGACCGGTTATTCTAGGAATGTAACTCCCACCTCTTGACGACTACATTTGTGGGGGAGTTACACACCCCACTACTATATGTACACCTTTCATCTTGAGCAATGGAATGGAATGGAGTATGGGATTTGAGCCATTCAGTGGTTGATAACTATATTTATTCTCTCTCTTTTTTTTTTTTCTTTCCATTTGGTCTTACACACCCTACATACTTGAAGAATCTTAACTAATTTATATTTCATGGCCTCATACGTGGGCGACCGATTAGGAAAATAGCACCTGTGCGCTTTTGTCCATACTATATGTTCGTGACCCATTTTTACCTTTATTCTCTCTTTTTGGGTCTCTTTTATCTTTTGGGCATCACTTTCACTTATGGTTCGGCCTTCTAGTTTTTATTTACAAAATTCTAGAAGGGAATCATATATATACTTAGTTACTTCTAAAAATAAGGACCAATCACTAAGAATTACTATTATCACCTAAGATTGCATTCCAAAGGCACAAGAGCATTCAAAGGCCTCCGTCTAGCACTCACTCAAGGGACAAGGGTTCCATCACTTTCTATACACCGTATATGAAGGTAATTATATTCTATTTTATCCAACACATAGTATACATTGCTAAATTCCATATCTATCTCGTTATCATTTGTGAAAATTTCACAAGGGAATCATTTATACACACATAAAATAACTACATAAGGTATGAGATGTATTCCATCACTTAAGTAGTAAATTCACTCTTCGAGTGACCATCGGAGTCAGTTTGACTCCACATTCTACATATTTTTATATTTGATGTGGTTTGTGGACATGTACAAGTAGATATTTTGTTTTGGAAGTTATAGGTACCCTCAACGATCAAAGATAAAATATCAAGCAACACACAGGAATCAACAATGAAACCCTTACATCATGAGTAAGAAACCAATTCATAATAATTTAAATGGATACCACCTCGGATGTAATCGCCATTTCAAGCAAGGAACCTCTCGTCCTCTTACGGGGGGCCTATCCTATGTCGCTCCTAAATTGTTAAATTTACTAAAGAAGCATTAACAACGTTGTTTTCATCCCTTGTAAGTATTTTAGCTGTCAATATCATCTCTAGTCACCTCATAAATAAGCTAAGTATTCCAATATCCCTCTTTTTCATAGGGTTTCACATTACACATTCTTTATTACTTGCATCTTAATGTATATTAGCATTTGTATATTAGTTGTTATAATAGTTACTTCACATTCAAATTTAATTCCAATTAAATTAAATCACTAAGCATTTTTATAGTATTATGTAGTGTTATTTAGATTCTAAACTAAACCCCTCTTCCCTTAATGACATTTGAAAATACTTGGGATGGATTTTCTCTTTCTTAGAACCTTTTCACACTTGGAAATGGATGAATCTAGACACACTAACCTAGTTCAATGATACATATTTGTAGTGGTGGGTGTTGTATGTGATGTGCAACCTTTTATTAAAAATTTAGGATATCTTTAAATTCTTTTGAACTCATATTTTCAATAGATCTTATGAGAGTGTTAGGTGAAAAATATTGTGATATTTATTTTTTATATATCATTAGTAGGTAAAATACTAAAATAAGGATGACGCTATCAATATTAAAAAATGTGCTTACAAGATTAAAATATAATTTGCAGTTGGAAATTGGAAATGGAAAGGACCATACAAGTTGGTCAAGGTCATACATCTTATATTGACCAAACTATAATATTTTGGACATGAAACTTGCCATGTGAAACAAAAACTTTTGGAAAGGTGCATGAATATGATTTATTATTTTCATAATTAATAATTTTTGAGTTTAAGATAAAGATGGGTGTGGAGATGATAAATTAAACAAAGAAATAGGGATATGTACTAATTGCATTTACATTGTGAATGTTTTCTTATTTAGGAATATAGCTAAAATTTTGATTACTAAATGATAAATGACCAAATTTTATTGTTTGCGATGCCCATACCTCCGACATTATAAACCACTTATAGATCACATGTATCTTTTAAATCTATTCTTACATAAATTACATCCACCTAAATATGAGGAAATGTAAAAACCTTTGTTTTCCTTAACCAATCCAAATTGAAATTTTCTTGTAGATTAATGCCCCCATTGTAGTTTCCTATATTTTTTGTGAACTAAACCATTCCATCATCCCATATATTCATATTTTCATCAATTAATTAGCATAATTATCAAAGCATAAATCTTATTGGAATTAGGTAAGGGATATAGTTAACTAAATATTACATTGTACAATTGTTAGAATAAATTTTTTCATGGAAATACATTAGGATTCATGTGTCCTTGTGTAGGCATGAATCTCTAATTTCATCTAGATCCTCCGAGTGTATCCATTACTTGAAATTATATTTATCAAAGCTATTTATCATCAAGATTCATTAATTCATAGTAAATTACATTATAGTTAGCCAATGGTTTTAATAGTTGTTGGTAGTTATGAGTGTTAGTGAATTCTATTGTAATTGGTGTACATTTTTTCTTCATATGCCGATTTACAAGGTCTCGTCATGATTTAGGAGAGACTTACTATTGGACCCGTAAAAGTAATTAAGTACTTATAGCACGAAATCTTGTGGTACACGGAAGAAACACGTGAAGGAACACACAAAACTAGTTCATAGAAAGGTGTGAAGGCTTGGTCCAGGAAAGATGGAGTCGGGAATTAGTAAGTCTTAGACATCAAGATAAGACACGTAGGGAGAAAATGGAAAAGTAACTAAATACAAATGTGCATAAGCTATGGAGACTTTCTCGATCAATGAAAGCATATTCTAAGGCATTAATACAATTATCATGAAAGGATAAGGAGTCGAGGTTGTTAAGGATTATCGGAAGGAAATCGATCGAGGAAAATACATGGTGACATCTGGCACATTCCCAAGTAGTGGTAGAGAAATCATGACCAGATTCCCTTAGGTTTTTGTAGGAGAGAATGATGAGTGGTTAAGATGGAAGGAGGATGATTATTCTAGGAGTATGATGGTTTTTGCAAAGAAGAAAAGGGAGATAAGTAGAGATGGATAGGGAGGATGGATGTGGAGAAAAATGAAAGTGGGACTGAGAGGGATATAGATTTTCTTCAATGAGTAATGGAAAGCAGTGTGATGAAAAGAAAGCTTTTCTACTATGAACATTTCCATGAATGGAACTCTTTTTGATGTAATCTTGGCCACCATACTTTGGCTCATAAATATAATGAAGTAATTTTGTAACGCTCTTGTAGCGGATCTTGATGTGTTTTTCCCTTATGTTCATGTGTGTGTTATGGTTTTCTTGATGATATTCATGGGTTGATTCTACTTTCATTTAGTTGATCATGTTAATCTATGCTTGGAATGCATTAGGCTAGGAGTTAGTGCTTACATCTTAAATCCCATGGATGAGTGTGTTTACCCTCTGGTTGCAATACATTCTCGTGTAAGAAATAAAATTCTCACGAAGCTCACATAAAGGAGGGCTCGAAGATCAACTTGCGTGCACCTCGGGTGAGCTCTAGACTAATCTAGATGATATGTCGGTGTGCTTGGGATTTGTTGCTGAAACAAGCAGTGATAATAGTGACTAAATTTAGGTTACATTGTTAGGACCTCTTTTCAAAGCTATTGTGAGAATGGTGCATCTTGACAGAGCACTCAACCTTAGATAGTGTCAAGCATGGCTTAAAAGCACAAAGGATGAGTTTTCCTAGATATTTAGTGATGGATCTAAGTTTGACACACGTAAATGGGTAGAAGAACATATGTAACATGAGTTGTATGAGACCTTCTTTTTGTTGTTTTCCATAGCAGTTGTACAAATGGATTTCGACATATTCATCTAGACCAAGCTGGTAGTATAGACCTTGTGTATGGACCTAAGAGGAGTATCAAAGGATGCATGATGCTGACCTGACTTGGAAACATGTTGTTGATCATTAGTGTGGTAGAGTGTTGATGAGTTACACCTTAGTTTACACAATTTCTACATATTCATGTCTAGAGACTTTTGAGTTTGAGTTATTAAGATAGCCAAGAGGATCATTCTTGTGTGCTACCCTTTAGCTATAAAGGTCTGATCATTCCACTCGGTTTGGAAGCATTTCCTATAGTTGACTAAGCTTCTTCTAAGTGCTGGGTGAGGAAGCTAGGGTGGGGGAAGATGGCAGACCTTACGGCTGAAAAGGAGAGGGAAGAGAGATTAATCGAGTATAATGAATCTTGTGAGAGGGAGTTAGATATACAATGCAAAGTTACAAGAGAAATTAATTTATGGAGACAAATGTTACGGGGAAGGAGTTGAGGTTCATGTGGAGGATGTGGATCCTGAGTAGTATTTGCTACCCCATCTTGGCAAGCGGAGAGAGAATCCTTCAACTTTTGATGAGAGATCATCACTTGGAGAAAGGAGAGCCATCGATGCACATTTGAATCCACTTGGTGACCAAGACTTGGCACTTATTTTTCCAAATCCAGAGATAATTATTACTAACCCAATTGGTATTGGTGGATGTGATAGATCGACACCTAAGATGTATAAATTTTCATTTGGCACATCTATGGTTGCACAATCATTTCCTATGTTTGGAGGTATATTTTATGGAATGACATTTGGGAAATGTATGGGTATATAAAGCTTGGGTATTTGTTAGTTGGAAATCCCAACACCCCCAAATGAGTTATGGATATGCTTTTCTAAGGCAAGGTCATTTGGTGTGATTGCATAACATTGAGCTTTTCCTAAGGTGTGGGACCTGCAAAAAATGGAAAATCTCTCCAGATTAAAGGTTGGTTCCTTATC
Source organism: Taxus wallichiana var. yunnanensis (assembly GCA_018340775.1). Classification (NCBI taxonomy): domain Eukaryota; kingdom Viridiplantae; phylum Streptophyta; class Pinopsida; order Cupressales; family Taxaceae; genus Taxus; species Taxus wallichiana. The sequence goes on from CM031233.1 coordinate 149,590,378, forward strand.
CCTCTATTTAGGTGCATACATAAGGATTTGTAGAGGATCTATTTCTATACCTAATCTAAGACTTGCCAAGGAGACAAGGATAAAAGAGTATAAGAAATAAGAAATAACTAAACTACTAGGTGATGCACCAAAGGAATGATGAACACTTATTTTGCCAATAGACACAAACCAACAAAATGCATACAATAAATAAACACAGATAGCTAGATCTATAATGGAAGACCAAATGGAAGCAAAAGAGACAAGAAAGGATCTAAGATCGATCACAGACGTGTTTTATTGCTCTGTAGATTGATACAGTTCATTACAAAGTAGCCAAAAGGTAGAAATGTATTACAATTTTAATGGAAGATCGAATCCCACAAATCCTTTTCTTTAGAAGGAGAAGGGACCCTACAAAACAAGGAATGTCCAACCCTTTAAAATGAATCCTACCCTCATATTCATAGATTTGATCGAGAGAAGAAAGAGAGCGAGAAGCGTGAAAAGCGGAGCCAAAACTCAACCATTGTTATTAATGCTTCGATAAAATATGCCTCGAAATCCTTCTTTATTGCATAAGTCCTTGATTCGGCACCTTGAAAGAAAAGGAAATAGTGGAAACAGATCAAATCCAATCTAATTGTTGAGACAGATGGATCCACATGTATTAAAGGCTCGAAGACATTTCCTCCATTTTCCTTCACTTGAACCTCCTCAAAATTAAAGTTTTAGACCTCCATGGCATAGTTGAGGCCGAGATCTTTCCAATGGTGTCAGATTTGCAATATTTGAGCCCACGAGTCGAAATATATGCCCTTCGAAGTTTATATCAAGTTTGTACAAATGGGTGGGAAAACAATTGAAAAATGGGTCCCCCTTTTGATACGGGACATGTGGCAGCCAGATTAGAGCAAAAATCGGTCTTACGGGACTCGCATGATTTATCTTTTGCCCTTTTGTGCAAAAATGCAAAATCAAAACTCCGCAGCCCGAAGCTTCACTGACACGTGGTTCCCTTTGGTTATTTGGGGATTGCATTTCCATCTTTATCTTTATGCCTTTTGGAAAAAAGTTGAATTTACACCTATTCCTTCGACTCCTCACTTTGACTTTGACTTGGGCCCAAATCTTGACTTTTTCCTTGGGTAGAGATTACGAGCCATTTTACAACTTTTATGCTTTTGAGATAGCAAGGGGAAAAAATCAACTTCCCCGACAACCCACTTTCCGCTAGGACACATGGCAAATCTGGTGCTTGTAGGGAACCTTTTCTGAACCGTTTAAAACTTGAGGACCTTGAAGCTTCACCCTTTCTTCCCTTATTTGTTTCGATTCCTTTGTGACATCCCCCTCCTATCTCGACCCTGCTTTATCCATAGTTGAGTCAACCTATGACTTGAAAAAAATTTAAGATGTGGAAGGCTGATGTGAGTCATTTCTTTTTGTACAAGGTCTGTTGATCTCTCTTGGCATCCACCACTCCATGGTCGAGTCCATCTATAATCAATTTGTAAGATTTGAATAAGTTATTTGGGTTCCTTCTATGCAGGGTCGTGGTGATCCAATATTTGCACGGGGTGAAATATGGATAACAATTTGGAGACTCATAGGGGTATATGCCTTCTAGATGAAAAGACCAATTACCTTATCATATCCGTTGGGTATGGAGTCGAGAAAGACAATTTGATACTAATTTTTCCTCTGATTCACTAGCCCAGTTGCTTGCACTCCCAATTTTCATAAGAAATCTCGAAATGAAAGTTTCGGAGAGTAGAAAATTATTTTCATCCAGGGCTTCATCTAGACCAAGTGGTAGTATAGACCTTGTGTATGGACCTAAGAGGAGTATTAGAGGATACATGATGCCGCTTTGACTTGGAAACATGTTGTTGATCATTTGTGGGGTAGAGTGTTGATGAGTTACACCTTAGTTTACAAAATTTCTACGTATTCTTGTCAGAGAATTTTGAGTTTGAGTTATTGAGATAGCAAGAGGATCATTCTTGTGTGCTATCCATTTAGCTATAAAGGTCCCGATCATTCCACTCGGTTTGGAAGCATTTCCTATAGTTGACTAAGCTTCTTTTGAGTCTTTGGGTGAGGAAGCTAGGGTGAGGAAAATGGCGAGACATTGCATCTAAAAAGGAGAGGGAAGAGAGATTAATCGAGTATAATGAAGCTTATGAGAGGGAGTTAGATAGACAACGCAAAGTTGTAAGAGATATTGATTTATGTAGACAATTTTTTCGGGGAAGGAGTTGAGGTTCAAGTGGAGGATGTGGAGCACGAGCAAGTATTTGCTACCCCATCTTGGCAATCACGGGGAGAGAACCCTTTAACTTCTGATGAGAGATCGTCACTTGGAGAAAGGAGAGCCATCAACGCACATCTGAATCCACTTGGTGACCAAGACTTAGCACTTATTTTTCCAAATCTAGAGATAATTATTACTAACCTAGTTGGTATTGGTGGATGTGATAGATCGACACCTAAGATGTATAAATTTTCATTTGGCACATCAATGGTTGCCAATCATTTCCTATGTTTGGAGGTATATTTTATGGAATGACATTTGTGAAAGGTATGGGTAAATAAAGCTTTGGTATATGTTAGTGGGAAATCACAACACCCCCAAATGAGTTATGGATCTACTTTTCTAAGGCAAGGTCATTTGGTGTGATTGCATAACATTGAGCTTTTCCTAAGGTGTGGGACCTTGCAAAAATGGAAAATATCTCCAGATTAAAGGTTGGTTCCTTATCCCTCTATTTAGGTGCATACGTAAGGATTTATAGAGGATCTATTTCTATACCTAATCTAAGACTTGCCAAGGAGACAGGGATAAAAGAGTATAAGAAATAAGAAATAACTAAACTACCAAGTGATGCACCAAAGGAATGATGAACACTTATTTTTCCAATAGACACAAACCAACAAAATGCATACAATAAATAAGCACAGATAGCTAGATCTGTAATGGAAGACCAAATGGAAGCAAAAGAGACAAGAAAGGATCTAAGATCGATCACAAACATGTTTTATTGCTCTATGGATTGATACAGTTCATTACAAAGTAGCCAAAAGGTAGAAACATATTACAATTTTAATGGAAGGCCTGAACCCCACAAATCCCTTTGCTAGAAGGAGAAGGGAGCCTATAAAACAAGGAATGTCCAACCCTTTACAATGAATCCTACCCCGTATTTATAGATTCGATCGAGAGAATAAAAGAGAGAGAAGCGGGAGATGCGAGGCGAAGCTCAACCACTTTGTTGTGAATGCTTTTGATAAAATATGCCCCCAAATCATTCTTTCTTGCATGAGTCCTTGATTCGATAGGCCTTGAAAGAAGAGGAAATGGTGGAAATAGATCAAATCCGATCTGGTTGTTGAGATAGATGGATCTTGCATTGAAGGCCTGAAGACATTTCCTCCATTTTCCTTCACCTAACCTTCTCAAAATTAAAGTTTCAGACCTCCATGGCATAGGTGAGGCCAAGATCTTTCCAATGGTGTCAGATTTGTAATATTTCGAGCCCTGAGTCGAAAGATATGCCCCTTTGAAGTTTGTATCGAGTCTGTACAAATGGGTGGGAACAATTGAAAAATGAGTCCCCCTTTTGATATGGGACATGTGGCGGCAGTTAGAGCAAAAATCAGGCTTATGGGTTTGCAATTTATCTTTTTGCCCTTTTGCGCAAAAAACACAAAACTCAAAACTCCTGTAGCCCCAAGAAGCTCAGGTTGGACACATGGTTCCCTTTGGTTATTTGAGGAATGCATTTCAATATTTATTTTTGTGCCTTTTGGACAAAAGGTGAATTTCCACCTATTCCTCCGACTCCCACTTTGAATTTGACTTTGGTAGGCCCCAAATGTTGAATTTTTAATTGGGCGAGTTGTGGGCCATTTTGTAACTTTTATCCTTTTGAGATAGCAAGGGGAAAAAAATCATCTTTCCCCCCGACGACCCGCTTTCCCCTGGGACACGTGGAAGTCCGGCGCTGTTAGGGAACCTTTTCTTGAAGCTTTTGAGCTTGAGGACCTCAAATATTCACCCTTTCTTCCCTTATTTGTTTCATGTTCCTCTGCGACATCCCCCTCTATCTCGACCTGCTTTATCCATAGTTGAGTCAACCTATGACTCGAAAAAGATTTAAGATGTGGAAACCCAACATAGTCATTTCTTTTGTACAGGGTCCCTTGATCTCTCTTGGCCTCTGCCACTCCATGGTCGAGTCCTTCTGCGACCAATTTGTAAGATTTGAACGAGTTATTTCAGGTTCTTTATGCATGCGGTATCATGACTGATCCAATATTTGGCACGGGGTGAAATACGGATAAAAATTTGGAGACTCACGATGGGGTATATGCCTGCTAGATGAAAAGACTAATTACCTTATTGTATCCATTGGGTATGGAGTGAGAAAGATGGTGCGATACTAATTTTTCCTTTGATTCATGAGCCCGACTACTTGCACTCCCAATTTTCATAAGAAATCTCGAAATGAAATTTTTAGAGGGTAGAAAATTATTTTCATCCAGGGCTTCATCTATCTCTCGAATGGACTGTATAAGAGCAACAAAATGGCACCACACTATATACAAAATTTGAAATCATACATACTCCAGATGGGACATACGAGCGTGTAAATTACTTAGGAGAAAAGTAATCTACACTACAACAAGACAATGTGCAGAAGCACTTAGAGGAAAGAGAAACTAAACTAATATGTAGAGGTGAGACTTCCCTTTTAGTAGCAGTGCTTAAGATAGATCCGTTCACTAGAATCTGCAACTCTTCACCCTCCAATGTGGACAATTGGAAATCATTTCTACTTTTACACCTTGTGATCATATAGGGGCCACTCCAGATAGCGTCAAACTTGGAATGCCTTCCTGGTTTTGCTCAATCTGCATCCCATTTCAAAACCAGGTCTCCTTCTTGGAAGGTCCTTACTTTTTCCTTCTTGTCAAAACATCTCTTGATTAAGGCCTGATTCTTTTCCATTTCTTGGAGAGCATGTTCTCTGGTTTCTTCTAACTCTATCAGCTCCGCGTACCTGGCCTCCATTGGCTCAAATTCAGACATCTCTAATTGCTTTACGAGCTCCAATGTTGGCAACTCAAGTGATATAGAAAACACTGCCTCTTTCCCATAAACAAGCTTGAATGGAGAGTTTCTGTGGATCTCTTGGGTGTTATTCTATCAGCCCATAAGGCCATTTTGAGCTTTGTGTGCCAAGTCCTTTGATTCTCATCAAGAGTTATTCTGATGATCTTTAGCTTGGAGTTCTTGCTTGTGAACTCAACACGGCCATTACCACGAGGGTAATAGTTTGATGAAGTACTCAAATAAGTCACATTCTTAACAGCCCATCTTGTGATTTTGAACCTATAAATGCTAATGAATTGTCTAATATGATGGTGGGTGGCACTCCAAATCTGGTCACTTTATCCGCTCATAGAAATATAAGATACTAGACTCATTGGCTTCCTTGAGTGCCACCGCCTCGGTCCACTTGGTGAAATAATCATCACCTTATCGAGAATCCATTTGTGGCCTTGGCTTGAATTTGGATTGATGAATCAATGAAGTCCAATCCCCATTGCATGAAAGGTTGTTCGACTAAAATTGGGTGCATTGGAAGTCTTCTTTAGATTTTCCTTGAACTTGAAGAATGCACAATTCTTGCACCTTTTGATCCATGTGTAGCGATCACTAAAAACTCGGGTCAATAATATCCGCTTTCATGATTTTGAGTGTTGTCACTCTTGGAGAAAAATGGCCTCCAGTTGCTTCGACATGGAATTATTGTAGCACCCTCTCCACCTGATTTGTCCCAATGCATCTCAACAAAATGTCATTGATGTCCCTCTTGAACAAGACACCATCAATAAGAACATATGGAATGGCATGTAGCTTGAAATGCCTTGTTTTTGCTTTACTAATCCCATGAGGACACAGGCCTATTCAAAGGAAGTGCACCATGTCTTGGGTCCAACAAGGAGTAGGTACATCATCTCTTCCTTCTTGATCATCTTGTAGAACAAGAAAAACCTCCTTTTCACTGTCTATTTCATCTTGTTGACATGAGGCTAGTTGTTCACATAACCCCTTCCCATGGACCAGCTTGATGACCTTGATCTCAATGTCATATTACATGACATGAGTGATCTATCCTACATTTTTTTCATTCAGTCCTTTGAGAAGGAATTCTTTAACTCCCCACATGGGAGACCAATTGTTGGATCTCATTGTTTGAAACCAAATGCTTAAACTTCTCAATCTCTCGATCACCGCAAGAGGACCTTCTTCTCAATGAAGGATTACCTCACCTCGTAATCTTCCAAACTCGACTAAATAAAGCAATTGGTTGTTACTGTACTCTCTTTGTTCTTGCTGCACCAAGATTACGAGAAATTGTGTCACCGCCACTACCAAAGGCATACAATATGAAATCTTTGGAAAAATATGGGTTAACAAGAGTTGGGGCTTGTGATATGGCTTCTTTAATAGCCTCAAAACTTTATTTTCCTTCGATTTATACCCCCGAATGTTAAGGTCTTCTTCGGACATCAACGTTATTGGCTAACAAGAGAAAGCAAAGTTTGGAACAAACTGCGGACAAAATTGATTTTTCCCAAGAAGCTTTGAAGAGCCTTCTTGTGACTTGGCAATGGCAATGCTCTTATTTCTTGAACTCTCTTTCGGTCAATTGCCAATCCTTCCTTTGATAGAACATGGCCTAGAAGCTTACCTTCATGGGCTAAGAATATGCATTTTTTGGGGTTCAGTGACACCCCAAAACTCCTGCATCATTGGAATACCTGCCTTAGATGGAAAAGATGATCTGCTACATTTTTGGAAAACACTGTAATGTTATCCAGATAGATCAACACTATTTTGTTGATCAGTCCCTTAAATGCCATATCCATTTCCCTTTGAAAAGTGGCCCGGCATTGGATAATCCAAATGGCATTTTCCTGTAGGCATATGTGCCCCATTTGGTGGTGAAAGTTGTTTTTAATTGATCATCTTATTTCACCATGATCTGCGGTTTGTACCACTGAGTAGCCATCTAGGAGGGAGAACCTTTCCGACCCAGACACTACTTGCAAGATCTGCTCCATTGAAGGGAGTGGGTAGTGATCTTTGAGGGAGGCTCTGTTCAAATATCGAAGTCAACACATAGCCTAATTTCTCCATTTTTCTTTCTGACTAGGACCAGTTTGCAACCCAACTTGAGTGTTTGATTGGAAATATGATATTCACCTTTATCAGCTTGTTCAGCTCTTTCTTCATCAGAGGCTCAATATGTGGGTTATTGGTCTCACGGTTCCTGCCCGATGGTGAGCAGTTAGATCCATTCGATTGTGTGTTGTGCTAATTTTGGATTGAACCCTCTTAGGTCTTCATAACTCAAGAAAACACATCAGGGAAATTCTTGGAAAAGTCAGTATGAATTCATACCTTTCTTGCTTGGTGCAACTTTACCAATTTGAAGTGTTTTGTCTTCTCCAACTAGGATTGACTCGAATCTTCTCCTTTGATCTACATGTTATCCTTCTCTTTTCTTAAGATCATTAGGATTGAAAATGGATTCAATGTCACTAAGCCTTTGGGAAGCTAGTTTGTATGCGATGTACTATCTAATTCCCGTACTACCACTCTAGTCTGTTATGGTTTCTAGTGAGAATTCAGTTTCTTCTTGCAAAAAGTTAATGATTTGCTGATCATTCTCAAACACTGCTAGCATGTGTTATTATCTGAATCATTGGCCTCACACAACCACATGGATATATGGTTTTCTTTGCCTCTTTTGATGCTTTCAACCACATCAAACATTTCCCTGACTCTGCGCATGTCTATCAATAACTTCATTCTCCTTCCTGGGTATGGACACAATGTCGAAAGGCCTCAAAATCCTCCATGAGGTCCCATACCCTACTCTTGTAGTTCTTGAGTAGGTCATGTTTGACAACATTTAGTCCTCTCGACTTGATTGGCAACCAGATTCACTATCACTAAACACTTGTAAGTTCTTGATCCCGACTTCCTTTCCCAATGAAGACCTTGGACTAAAGCCTCATATTCAATAGTGTAATTTGAGCAAGAAAATTAGAATATGAAGGCTGAATAATATATCATACCTGCAGGGGACACAATCATGACTCCTCCTCCATCTCCTTGTCTACTCCTTGAGCCATCAAAGAAAAATTGCCATACGTCATTGTCATCCTTGTATTCTGGATTAATTAGGGTAGGAAGAGGATGATTCTCTTCATGTAGACATTAGACACCTAGTTCAGATTCTTCCATCTCTTTATAGGGGTCAAAAGAATGTCTTTTGTTGGCCCACTAATCTAGGTAAAGTCTTGAATACATTCCACCTTGGTATCTATTTCATTAGTGTTTAGGAGGTCTTCTTGATCAAATCTTTGAAGGATTGGCATTGATTGGGCTAGGCACATAGGATTCAATATGATAATCAGCAATAGGTTCAGATGTAATTCTAGCCTTCACCCCATACCTTGTCCTAAAGAGCATATGTGACTAATTAGAAGATAGGTAGCCTCCAATTTTGGTAGTGAAGTCTCTCAAGGTGAGACACAAAGCAAAATGTGGTGGAAAATCTATGATTGACATGTTTTGTAAAACTATCACATTAGGGCAAGCATGTAGAGTGAGACTCGAGATCCTTGATAATTCCCAAAATGGTCACCGCTTTGTCCCATCTAATTGGACAACTCCTCTAGAGATGACTTCATATTGGAGGCATGTACGATGGAAAAGTGAAAATTGAGCGTGGGAATCTACAAGTAAATTTTCCTCGCACCCAACCTCCCAAGGTCGTGCCGAGGCAGTGAGTGGGGATGGAATATGCATGGGATGCGAAAAAATCGTTAGGTAATCTGATGTCTTCGACACGCACTAGTGGAAATTGTGAATCTAAGGTAAAGAAGGCCCTCCTAACCTAAACCGGTGTGATAGATCGATTAGCGAGGATGATCGCTCGAAGGCTCCAATCAATATTGAGCTCGCGGTGTGATTCGGTCTATGGGTTGCGGAATACATGGAAAATGACACAGGATAGTTTCGTGTATATTTCCGAGATAATGTCATAGGGTGGATGGTAGATATAATTGACTCTATGAGCGATTCTCTAGCATAGTCGAGAATTTCTTAGCTTCGTTAGCTGCTTTATGTCTAACAAGTATAACTATTGATAATGATAGGTGGAAGTGGAGTAGATCTGAATACTAGTGTGCGTAAGCCGGCGTCGATGTCAGATTGACCTGTAGATTCGTTGGGTTTGTGGATTTGTGGGTCATGACCATAGATTCGTGGTTGTTTTGGACTGCTTTATAGTCATGTGCGGAATCGAGTCCCTAATCCCTAGTATCCAATAGTCATAAGGTTTTTAGCCTCTATATTTAGAATTATCAAGTTGTACGATATTTTTAGAGTATCTCACGAGCGTTCGTGAACCTGAATTCTCAAGATGGTATCTATATCTATGAGAGTGTCTCCTGCGTCTAGCTGTGGGACCAAAGGATCACAACCAAATGTCTTCTCTCTTTCAAACCCTTTCACTGAGTCATGTGGATATGTATCTAGGGTAATCTGTAGTTTGGTTGATTTGACCAAAACGTATGTGCTTGGTCATCTTCTATGTTTAACCCACGTAATTGAGAACTGATTTGTTGTAAGTTTACCATTATTCGGAAGACTTGGATCCTAAGATTCTGATCTATATCGAGTTATTCTTTGTGATGAGATTGGGTTGGGGCACGATTGGCTCGAATACGTATTCCTGGGCTCTCTAGGTCCCGTGATTGTCATACAAAAGCAAAAATGTAAACTAAATGCAGCAAAGTAAAATTAACTATGTGAAATATATCTATAACATATATAACTTCTATATTTTGTATTTTTCTGATGAATTTATATGAATGAAATTGAAGGAGCAACTATTTTAATATATCTAGAAATTGACAATTAATCTAATGACGATTTTAAGACAAACAAAGCAACCGAGTATAGCTACTTGCCTGTGCAGTTGTAAATCTATTCTAATCAATGAAATAACTGATCTAATCTATTTGGAAGACTCTCGATCCTACCTCAGAAGTGAGGAGTGAATCATAGTTTCTCAGAAACTATCAATCCCCATAGCTTCCCAGCGATATCGAAAGTAAAATTGACTGAAATAAAGTGATTGGCTACTCTATTTGATATGCTTCTAATTAGAACTTTGAAAGCTTAGAACCTGGATTCTGCAGAATAGTGGCGAATCGATGGTGTGTGTGGCTTTGTCCCCTCAGTGTGATCTCCTCGTTCCTTCGTGCTCACGTGGATCCAGAAAAAGTGTGTAATGCTAGCATCAAGAAGTAGATATTGGGAAAAGGCAGCTTAGGATGATCGAATATAATGCGAGTAGGAGAGAGATAGCGCAAGAGTACTGAGCTTGGCTTATACAATTCCTAGCGGGATTTATTGCGAGTCATGCAACATAAACGTCTAGAACACGAAACTATCTGTTTGAAGAACAAAACCTACAACTTTAATGGCTTCTTGTTGAAAAACAAGACTATCTTACTCCAATGGATTGGATGAAATATCAACAACACTTGCACAAGATGGATATGTGGCTTCCCAACAATGACAAAACAACACTAACTAGGCATGTAATGAATGAAACTATGAATTCTAACGAAAAGAAGAAGACTGAAACATTGAAATGAGAAATTGCGAGGCAAATTTGAGGGGCCATTTACTTGAGCACAATCCAACTATTTATAGAATTCCCATTTACCCAAAGGTGAAATCCAAATTGATCTCTTAAACTATAAACAATGCAAAAACACTATTCTAGGGAACCATAATCATAAATACAAGCAAAGGCGGTGAAAAAAGATGGTAAACATTGAAATTTACGTGAGTCGCGTTAAAAAGAACATTATGGAAAATGTGTGAAGGACCGCCGCCTCTGATTAGGGAGGTGGTTACAGGGCCGCCCGATCGGGCGACGGTCACGAGACCGCTGCCTGCAGAGCGGGGTGGCGGTTTTTAACTAAAGAGCAAAAAGCAAAGAAAAGAGGGGAAAAGAGAAAAAAATAAGGCACATGGGGGCTAAGCGGGGCATGCGGGATGATAACGCATACTTGGAGAGATTTTCGGATCCCGAACACCTTGCGAGGAGACCTGTATCATCATTGGGGCACGTGTTACATTGTTCGACGAGTGCAGTACCCTATAATTTTGGGTACGTACATATTGCCCCCTCAGAGAAGCGTTTTAGCCATGAAGAGGCATAAAACGGTGGGTCCGAGTATGGCGGTCCTAAAATGGAAAGTTAGAAGTTATACGACACGTCGTGTGTCGAAATGGTGCCATCCAAAATTCTGACACTGCAAAAGTGAAAAGAGAACTCAAGTGAAGATAGACAAGATGGATCGGAAAATAAACGCTAAAATAATGGGAAATGAGGACGTACCATTTGTGCGGGGTAAGAAATTACCTCCGTTTGCGCTCCAAACCTTGGAAAAGGGCATTCAAAACAAGTTAGTTTGCTATATATGTAAAAGTGGGCCCATTTTCCTATTCATTTGCGCATGTGGATTTGGTTGGTTTTGAGCTCTGGGACCCACGGTGACGGTTTCTTACGAGAGTAGAGTCAAAATGTTTGTGATGAGATAGCGATCATGCCTCTGCAAGCGGATCATCGACCTGTGAGATCACAGGTTAGTTTTCTTCAATTTATCATTTTTACCCCCAAAATTTTAAATTGTTAAAATCCTTGTCGTGGGGGTTATTTTTGAAAATGTTAGGTTCAAAAGGTCCATCTAGGGGGTGCCTACTGGGTAGGCTTTGTTTTTAGTTAAAATGGTCCTTTTTCATGTTTTTTGGCCTTTTTAAGTTATAAAACCCGCGTGGGTTTTCGGGACACGCTACGCAGCCTTAAGGCGGCGCCTATTTTTGGCGGCATTACAAGACCTGCCTTTGCGGTTCGGGGTGGCGCGGTTCTTCACAGAATGTCAAAAGAACACTTGTTTGAGATTGTTTTTGCATTTTTAGCATTTCTATGTGTTTTCATGATTTTTCTAATGTCATTTGGATGCTAACTTGCTTTATTTTGTGTGTTTTTGGGTGTATGCAGGCGAGAGAGGAGTACATTCGGTGGAGCCGAGAGAGGGAGTGTGCACGGCTCCCGGTGAGTGTTAGATGCCCTTTCATGGGATGAGAGGATGATACTCTTCAGAGGGCTGGTATACTACGTATATCGTGGGTTCCACATGTTGCACCATCCAGTCACATACTCTGTGACTTATTTTCCTATTGGGATGCTGATCGGAACACCTTCCGATTACTAGGGGTCCGAGGTGAGTGGACCATCACTTTGGAGGATGTTTACCATATCTGGGGTCCCGATCATTGGGAGACGACTCACCCTCGAGACAGCAGGTTCACGGGCCTAGATAGCATAGTGGGCTTCTTACATGGGAGATGTAGTCATCTCCACGGGTTCGAAGAAGGGGGTCAGAGTTCAATCTATTCCTAGTTTTCCCATCCCCTTGATTCGTCAGGCTATTATGGGGATCCTTGCCTCGAGATTGATCGGGGACAAGGGAGGAGACACATTACTATACTGCTGGTCCCCCATCATTGCACAGATCGAGGGCCATGGCCGGATTTACGCCTGGGGAGAAGATATACTTGGGACTACCTACCATGACTTGTACAGGGTAGTCCATTTACAGGGGCAGTCTTTGAGCCACCCGACCCTAGTTATGAGTTGGGTTTATGAGCACTTCATTCCTTATGGTAGAGGTGTAGAGGTGATAGATCCCGGAGCTGTGAGGGTAGCCAGATGGACAGATATGTCGGTGCTCAGAGCACCTCATCAGCTAGTTACTTCTCTGACCACCGATGACATGGAGGCCACACCATATCAGACCATGGCAGCTTATGGGGCGAGGAGGCTCTTACTTTGATCTCTTGCTCCACCACAGGGTAGCTCATTGACAGAGTAGGGTGAGTGGAGATACACCCCTTTGGCCCGAGTTCCAGCGGTTGGAGAGGCGAGAGGCCAGAGGCCGGGGTTGGACAATTGTTACCCCTGGCATTCCTATTGCAGCTAGGCGGGTAGTATGCCCGAGGAGAGCAGTGCTCCTGTGCACCCTTACGCCCGGATTACCGTGGGTCCCGCCTATAAGCAGCGATGACCCCATCGACATAGACTCCGAAGTCGAGGAGTTTATAGGGGGAGAGACAGAGGAGGAGACTGAGGAGGATAGTGATCCTGAGTGGCATGACACTCAGGATATCATGCAGGCAGAGAGGGCAGAGCAGAGTGCAGAGAGAGTTACTCTGGTTTCAGAGGAGCCACTCTCCCAGGGCCATGGTGGGGAGGATGAGTCCGTTGTAGGACGCTACATCGCTCCAGCCATGGGGGGAGCACCTCAGTCAGCGGCGGCATCTATGGCAGGTGTTGACCCTAGAGATCCATCCTGGAGGCCGGTGATCCGAGTAAGTTATCTTCTCTTTGCTTTGAGTTAGGATTGCTTTAATTGCCATCTCTCCTTTTGTTTACACTTGTGTTTATCTCTTGTTTTATTTCTAATTTGTTTTCTCCTTTGTTTGCAGAGACCGCCGATGAGTGGCGAGACTTGATTCGCAGGGTATGCACCGATACCCTGATGATCCCCATGGAGAGGACCCGTGCAGAGATATTTGTGGATGTTTGGGAGCCCTTAGCGTAGTTAGCAGAACATGCGCGTCTTTGCCCCATCTGGCATGTGGCCAGGATGGTATCGACTCTCCATACGGAGCTAGTGGGGTATAGGACAGCCGAGCGCTTGATGAGGAGTCATTCTCGTGGTGAGACTACGGCTGCCCCTCGGGATCCTGAGCCCTCCGTGCACTCAGAGCGCCGGTGTAGCGAGTCCTAGGTGTGGGTGTGCACCTTCAGAGGGGTCTCATAGGGATTGAGAAGCCACTTGGCTCTCCTAGATTTTTGTATGATATTTTTGTATATCCGGGCTCTTTGAGTGTTTTGACCATGCTTAGCGCATGATGGCATTGTACAAGAATTTTGATCATTTATATACTTAAATTATTTTTGGATCAAACCCTTGGCATCTATGATTTTGTTTCAATTCCATTATATGAACTATGATGTTATGCTTATATGCTTTTTTAGAATGTATGCAATGGAGAACAAATGATACAAATGTTTACTTTCTTTTTGTATTTCATGATGCTGATATATGATAATGTAGATACAATGTGATTTTGAATCTTAGTTTCTATAAGAAATTTTGGATACTTCATTTTTGTTTTAGCAAAGTGGTGAAGATAAGCTAATATGATGAGTAGATAGACTTGCCCTACTCCCAACCCCACGCAACTAGTAAGATGTGAGGGCTCATCACCAAGATTTGAAAGGGCACAAGTTATGAAATGTGTTGAAATGATAGTGATGAAAGATAGAAAAAGCTTTGGTGGAACCAAATTAGGATGCTACAAGCCCACTCCACTCGAGTGACTTCATAGTTTGGGATGTAACTTGCTTTGCGGTTTATCTAGACTTAGATCCGTAGATGGCCACATGGTAGACAAAATCTGGGTTTTAGGATTTTTAATTCTCTTGGAATTTTGGACATCCGATTCATTTGTTTTTGACTCAAAACTTCGAGATTTGAATTGTTTGTTTATGACCTTTAACGTTTGTTTGTCAAGAGGACCCCCACACCTTGCCCCATGCTACTAGTAAGAAGTGTGGGTTTATCACCTTAGGCAAGGCATAGGCGAGTAAGGGCATTTCCATCCTTTCCCAACCCTACGTCACTAGTAAGAGACACAAGCTCATCACCAAAGGTTGGTGGGGCAAGGAAATGTGTAAATTTAAAATTTTCTGTTTGATTTATACTTGACTTGTTTGTTTGAGTAAAATGTCAGCATGCTCTTACTTCCAAAGAGATATTCATATGGGATAGATGTGACACGATGAAGCTTCTAGAACAGACCATAGGCAAGACACCTATCCTAAGAAGAAACCAAAAGTGAGAACAAGCCTGCAGATCTTGGTATGGTTACCGTTAAGACTTGTCATATCTAGCTTTATTTGATGAAATGATTCCGAAATAGTTTGATGATATCATGGAAATAGAGAAGTATGATTATGAGTGTTTATCATGAGTTTGTAATGAATTGCTTTGAGAATAAATTCCTTGATCACAAAATTATAAAACAAAGTGGACAAAATGATCCTAACTATATGAAGATGCAATGTAGATATAACTATACAAGTAGTACTAGTTACTTACACATAGAATCCTTTAAGGTGTAGGGAATTGACTATTTCACCAAATTCCTCACCTTCCAAAGCATACATAGGAGATATGCACCATTTCCATTTAAAAGAGGATTTGACATTGTTTTTATCAATGGTTCATCATGAAGGGATACCATGAAACGGGTATCCTCTAACTTACTATTTGGAGTAAAGCGTGATGCTGAGGTTGCTATTGAATCAGTGAGAAGATTTTGTTCTCGCGGGATTGCCTCAATTGATATGAAGTCAAACTCCTTGCTTAAATTCAATACAACTGCTTTGTAGAGTTGTAAGTGCTCGGCTCTGGTTTCATACACCTCAGAGACTTGGTTTTTTACCAATTGTGAGTCTCCTAACACTCTGATGTTATCAACACCGATTCTCTTAGCTAAGATGAGGCCAAGGAGGAGGGCTTCATACTCAGCGCCGTTGTTTGTGCATTCAAAATTTAGTTTAAAGGCAAATGGTAGGAATTTTCCCTTGGGAGAAGTAAGGATTACACCCAGCTCCGTAATGACATATAGCTCCATCGAAATGGAGAGTCCAATACTTAGCTGGGAATATGGACACTGGGATATTTGTTGTGTTAACATCCTCTACCTCTATCATGCAGAGATCCACTACTGGAAGAGAACCAAAACCTAGGGTAGATCCCATGCCTACAGAATCAAATGGTAGGAACATTGGTAGATCTGTTCTAGCAATTCAACAATTTTTGTAGTAGTTCCTAATGATACTGTTTATACAATGTTAGCCTCATCCTTGAGGGCTGGGATTATCTTGACTAGGCTCATAGTTTCCAGATCTGTTGTAGGCACCAACTTTTCTTTTGGTTTCGCTTCAGTGGGTTTATTAAGTTGGTTTGTTGGGAGTTCAAACTCCGAGTGCATGCACCTGGTCTTTTCTTTAGGTCAGCCAGGTGTATATCGAATGGTTTTGGATCACCTTTGGCCATGAACACCTTTCCTAAATGCAAGAATCTTACTTCTTGAAATAACGTAGAAGGGATAGCCTTCATACGGTGTATCCATGGTCGGCCGAGGATCATATTATAGTTAGTTTCCCGATCTATAATATAAAACTCAGTCAGGATTGTTTTGGGTCCTAAGGTGACCGGTAGTATTATAGTTCCAATTGAAGTGGCTTTAAGGCTGTCATAGCCTCTTAGTGTATTTCGAGTTGTGGAACAATTGGTTTCTCCATACCCTAGCTTTTGAAGGAAAGAGAAGGGGACTATATTAACTGTTGCCCCATCATCAACCATCACGTTTCACATAATTGTTATAAACCCATACTTGCAAGTGTAAAATTTGGATCACCTCGTGCATGTTGTTTATTTCGAATATGAATTCGACATCCCTATCCGGCTATCCCGGAGGATGGATATCAAAGTCTACATGGTTTACCTATGTTTTGGGAGGTGGAGTGATGTTAATTAAATGACCTAAGCCTAATGCCTCTAAAAGAGCAGCCCTGTGAGTAGGGGAGTTCTTCAATAAATCCAAAAAGGAGATGTGTGAGAAGGTTTTGTTAGATCATTAATTAAATCGTAAGCACCCATGGGTTTTATTAATACTTGTTGGATATTGTCTGTCTCTAGCGGGTAGCTTGGACTTAGCTGAGAGGAATATTCTCGTGTCCTTGTTACAGCTTCTACGGGTAGTTCGACATCTAACTCCACTAAACCGACTATCTTAGGTCGTGGCTGACTTCCTAATTGTGGCACAACTAATGGATTTAGTGAAGTTGAGGCTTCATGATCATTGTTTCTTGTAATTACACCCTTGTTTGTCCCATTCAGATTTAACTTGTTGTTGTTGTGATTTGGGAGTGGATCATTGAAGATCTTGAGGGGTGCATTTTGAGGGGAAACTACCCCTGTAAAAGTATTTGGTGTTGGTGGAGACAGGATCGCCAAGAACATATCTATGAAAAGTTGTTTTGTTCCTCTCGGCAAATGTTGCATGAACTTATTGTAGTCACGGCACGTTCTAGTGTCATGGCCCCGAATTTTGTGGAAACCACAATACGAGTTAGGATTGTAATTCCTAGTTTGTTGGCTTGGTGTATATTGTGGCCCAAAACTCGATCAAACATTTGCCTATTAGGATTAAAGTTTTGCATTTGTTGTCTTTGGTTTGAATTTGGTTTTGATATCTAGTTGAGTTTTGGCTTGGACCTGTGTGTAGGATTTTGCCATTGTTGTTGTTGTAGATGATTAAAATCCACCTTTGTATTGATTGTTGGAGTAAAGTTGTTGTTTCGTTGGTTGTTTATTAGTGGTGGAGTATTCACAATATTTACCCTTTTGGGCTGATCGATTTATCTCCATCTGATTGTCACTCCGTGATTTTTATTAAGGATTTTAGGTCTTGATTGTATTTGTGGTGGTAGGATAAGTTGTAGTTTTCTAGTTGGAGGTGATTAACCTCCCGTTTTCTCCATATGTTTTGTGACCACTATCAATTGCGTCTTGATCTATTCGAAGAGCGCTCTCAAGTACTTCATCGTAAGTTCTTAGTGGGAACTTCGGACTTCTTCCTTCACTTCTCTGCGAGAGAATGGAGGAATAAATCACATAGCTCCATCTAATCCATATTTGGAGCACTTGGCCAAAGAATAAAGAACTATACGCCACCACCTGGATGAAATGGGTGACATGATTCATTGTGTTATTGCTTAATATGCAAGAATTCCTTGATTCCGTTCTTAATAGTTTGTTCATGTCAAATGCCTTGATGAAATCTGAAACGAGTTGCTTGAATGAATGGATGGAAGCCTCAGGTATTCTATAGTACCAATCGAGAGCGATACCTTCCAAGGTTTTTGGGAATATTTTAGCAACAACCCCATCCCAAGGAATAATTCTCGAATGGATGTAGCGTAAGCCTTGATATGTGCGTTGGATCTCCTTCACCTTTGTATTTGGGAAAATCGGGAAGGGTCTTGGAAGCAAAGCATGATGCTTCGTATGGTGAAATCTAAGGGCTCTTTCAAATATTCTGAGTAGGTCCCTATCACATAGGTTTCGACCATTGATGGTGCCTGTTGAGGGAGCGGCGGTGGAATGGGTTGTTGACATGGCATTACATATGCATTGGTAGGAGCATAAGGAAACCCCTGTGGTTGAGTAAAAATTCAGGAGAGGAGAACATATCCCCTTGAGGTGATTTGGAGTACATGTTTAAGTATGAAGGGGTATTGTCCAAGAATGGATTATTTTGTACTAGACCGGGAGGTGTCAGAATGGTGTTAGAAATGGCGGTTCTAGTTGGCATTTGTTGTGAATACTGAGGAGTCACGCCTAACATACCTATTCCTGTGAGGAGGTCTATTTGGCTAGGATTAGAATTTCCTGCCTGCATGAGTTGAGAATGGTGATTTTCCTGAGCAAGTTCTAACCCCCTCACTTTTTCTACTAATGTTGAAATGACTTCATTTGGTGAAGTCACGGTATTTTCCTTAATGGCGTTTGTTGTATATCATGGTGTTGTATAGGCATGTGATATCCTGCTATGAATTGATCGCTGCCCTGCCAAGTTTCCCGAGGGCATTTCCTATATGTAGTGGCATGGAGGTATTTTCTTGAAAAGAGACCTCGGGTTGTGTTTGTAAATTCCCTATAGGTGGGTACATACTCTGAGAGCGTTGTTCATTCTCGACATAACGTCTTGAATGTTCATCATCTAAACCTAGGTATGGGTCTGATTGTCTACTAATTTGTGGTCTAAGTAGTATCTGAGGAGACGAACTAGATTCTCCTGTGAGCGTCATATTGTTCGAGCCTGAAGGCTCTGTTTGTTGTGTTTGAGTGAGTTGATCCAACTCCTCTATTTGGAAAGATGAGCTATATCTAACCCTTGGATTTTGTGTTGATAACTGGTTAGTTGAGTAGTTGTCACCCCATACTAAGAGCGAGGGTGATGATTATCTATTCAGTTGAGCGTAGTATGCCTCAAGACCTAAGAGAGGCCTACCATATGCATCGAATCTTGACATATTCGGGGGGTATATGAATACCGCCAGAATAATGGGAAGGAGCGAAGGTGATGGTGAAAGGCGATGAGGTAGTACAAGAAGAAAAATTCGTTTAAATTAAAAGAACAGTAGAAATCGACTCCATCGAGAAAGTAGAAAGTTCACGTCGGGTTCACCAATTTTATACGATGGAAAAGTGACAAGCGAGCATGAGAATCTACAAGTAACTTTTCCTTTGCACCCGACCTCCCGAGGTCATGCTTGAGACATCGGTGGGGATGGAATATGCGTGGGATGTAGACAAACTAGTTAGGCAATCGATGTCTTCGATGCGCACTAGTGGAAATTGCGAATCTAAGGCAAAGAAGGCCCTCTAACCTAAAGCTGGTGTGATAGATCGATCGACAGGAGGATGACTGCTCAAGGCTCTAATCAATATCAAGCTCTGGCGTGATTCGGTCTATGGGTTGGAATACGTGGAAAATGACACGGGATAGTTTCGTGTATATTTCCATATAAGGTCATAGGGTGGATGGTAGATATAATTGACTCTATGGGTGATTCTCAGCCTAGTCCAATTCCTTAGCTTCGTTAGCTCTATGTCTAACAAGGATAACTGTTCGATAATGATAGGTGGAAGTGGAGTAGATCGAATACTGTGTGCGTAAGCCAAATGTCAATGTCGATTGACCTATAGATTTGCCATTGGTCAGGATTTATGGGGTCACAACCATAGATTCATGGTTGTTATGGACTGCTTATAGTCATGTGTCAGAATCAGTCCCTAATCCCTAATATCCAATAGTCATATGCTTTTTCAGCCTCTATATTTAGAATTATCAATTGTGCGATCTTTTCGGAGTATCTCATGGGCATTCGTGAAACCCGAATTCTAAGTGAGTATCTATATCTATGAGAGTGTCTCCTGCGTCTGGCTGTGGGACCAAAGGATCACAACCAAATGTTTGCTCTCTTTCAAACCCTTCCACAGTCATGCGGATATGTATCTAGGGTAATCTGTAGTTTGGTTGATTTGACCAAAACGTGTGTGCTTGGTCATCTTCTATGTTTAACCCGTGTAATTAAGAACTGATTTGTTGTAAGTTTACCGTTGTTTGGAAGACTTGGATCCTAAGATTCTGATCTATATCAGTTATTCTTTGTGATGAGATTGGGTTGGGACACGATTGGCTCGAATACGTATTCTCTGGGCTCTCTAGGTCCGTGATTGTCATATAAAAACAGCAATGTAAACTAAATGCAACGAAGTAAAATTAACTATGTGAAATATATCTATAACATATATAAATTCTATATTTTTTATTTTTTTGATGAATTTATATGAATGAAATTGAAGGAGCAACTATTTTAATATATCTAGAAATTGACAATTAATCTAATGATGATTTTAAAACAAACAAAGCAACCGAGTATAGCTACTTGCCTGTGCAGTTGTAAATCTATTCTAATCAATGAAATAACTGATCTAATCTATTTGGAAGACTCTCGATCCTACCTCAGAAGTGAGGAGTGAATCATAGTTTCTCAGAAACTATCAATCCCCACAGCTTCCCTGGCAATATCGAAAGTAAAATTGACTGAAATAAAGTGATTGGCTACTCTATTTGATATGCTTCTAATTAGAACTTTGAAATCTAGAACCTGGATTTTGTAGAATAAAGTGGCGAATCCGATGGTGTGTGTGGCTTTGTCCCCTCAGTGTGATCTCCTCGTTCCTTCGTGCTCACGTGGATCCAGAAAAGCGTGTAATGCTAGCATCAACAAAAGTAGATATTGGGACAAAGGCAGCTTAGGATACAGACTGAATATAATGCGAGTAGGAGAGAGATAGCGCAAGAGTATAGAGCTTGGCTTATGCAATTCCTAGTGGGATCTATTGCGAGTCATGCAACATAAAACATCCAGAACCTAAAACTATCCTGTTTGAAGAACAAAACCTGCAACTTTAATGGCTTCCTATTGAAAAAAGCAGACTATCTTACTCCAATGGATTGGATGAAATATCAACAAGACTTGCACAAGATGGATATGTGGCTTCCTAACAGCAAAACAACACTAACTAGGCATGTAATGAATGAAACTGGCTATGAATTCTAAGCAAAAGAAGAACTAAACAATGAAATGAGAAATTGAGAGGCAAATTTGAGGGGCCATTTGTTTGAGCACAAGCCAACTATTTATAGAATTCCCATTTACCCAAAGGTGAAATCCAAATTGATCTCTTAAACTATAAACAATGCAAAAACACTCTTCTAGGGAACTGAATCATAAATACAAGCAAAGGCGGTGAAAAAGTTGGTAAACGTTGAAATTTACGTGAGTCGCGTTAAAAAGAACATTCTGGAAAATGCGTGAAGGACCGCCGCCAGGTAGGTGGCGGTTTCAGAATCAAGAGAAAAAAGTAAAGAAAAGAGGGAAAAGAGAAAAACAAGGCACATGGGGGATACGCGGGCATGCGGGATGATAACGCATACTTGGAGAGATTTTCCGGATCCCAAACACCTTGCGAGGAGACCTGTATCATCATTGGGGCACGTGTTACGTTGTTACGATGGTACAATACCCTAAAATTTTGGGTTCGAGACCCATTTGATCGCCTATTTGTTTGGGCATCATGAACTACTATCCCGAGAATCAATCATAGAATTGTGCACTAGTTTGTCTCCAATAATTAATGAGACATAGAAGGGAGGGGGTCTCAAGTTTCTACCTTTTTGTTCTCCATGGTTCCTCCCAGGTTGAACTACATTGGTAAGCACTCTCTCCTACTTGTTAGGGGGTTGATTTGAACTTGACCAATTCTGCATGGCAGTCTGCAATAGATCCCTCTACACTGGAATGGCTAGTGACTCCCATAGTGAAATGTTCACACTTTTGTTTTTCATATACTCAATAATATTGAATGGGCTATATTTTTCCTGCCCCTTCCCAGACACATTTCTTTCTTACACATGGTTATTTGTTACAATCGATGTGCCCGACTAGGTTTGGAAGGTGGTATGGATTAGTTCAACATGTTGGGAGTTATACTTGGAGCACCAAGACCTGTATGGAGCGATGGAATGTTGATGGTCACATGAGTTCAGTGGTTTGCCCTCTCCAATATTTCTCCTTTAGGACCATGTGTTTGCAGCCACACCTTGAGGAGGGGACTAATTCATCCCACATAATTCTTCAATCTACCAATTGACAAGCATAGTCTCATTTGGCGGTCCACCTTTTCAAGCTCCTTGTTGCTAATCTTCCTCTTGGCTAGGTTCTTGTGGAACCATACTGGTTTGCACCATCAATGCCTGATTTAGAGTGCCATTAAATCATGTTGATTGGTTATGTGGCTGATCACATAAAAAACACCAATAATATTCCTGTGTCATATTGTTCTATGATGAGACCAATGATCTTGATGTTGAAGCTGTGTTAGGATCATACGGCCTGAAAGTTCTCTAGCTTCAGGGATGTCCTTTGTTTGGCTCTAGTTTACATTTTGAGGTAGAGGCCTATTCTACCGATCTTGGGGTCTAGCTTGATATTGAGCACAGGGGCTGGTATGGCCTGGAACACGAGCTTGTTATATTTTGATGGTCACTAGATCATTCTCAAAGTTTTGAATTTGCTTCATCACTTCCTAAAGCTCTTTAGAGGTATTATATGATGAAGTGGAAGCTTCAATTGAGCTTTGACTCCTTAGGGTAGGTATAGGAGCTAATGTGGGTGTTTGGCTAGTATTTAGGTTTCCTAAATCAAAGTATAGAGGCGTGGATGGCCTAGGAGTGATTTTTCCATCTTGAATGAAATGGTTCTCAGCCCCTATGAAGAGGCTATAGGATGCAGGTAATTTAGTACCCCCTTTGAATAAATCATCGAGAGAAATATAAGAATTTAAAGCCCTAAGAAAGTATAAGAAGGAACCTTCATTAGTGGTCTTTACTACTATTAGAATCCTATCCCGGGTCCACTAGAATCGAGGTTAAAGTCTATCATCTTCTCATTTAGGGTTCTCTTGATTGTTGTTATTTGCTCCAAAAAGACAAGTTATCACCTTTTTCCCCAAATTGATTTATGAAGAGCCATGAATAGTTGGTTCAAGTTCGGATAGATCCTGCTTCAAGACTCCAAAACCATTGTGAATATTTCCTTTGAATGAAAGGTGAACAACTTGATACAATGTCCATCTCATGGATCTCGTGGATTGTATAGACATTTGAAATATCTTAGACATGGTCACTAGGAGAAGTTTGATTTTCCCAGTGAAATATGGGCTGCTATTTAATGCTACAATGGAATTGGGATTTTTGCATTCAAGGCAAGTAGTCTACTACTGGTGAAGTTGACATATGGATTTGGTTATGCCATTTTGATTGGCCTAAGAACCCTTCGAGACTGAAAAAAAGGCCTTATAGTGGAGGTGTTGATAAGGTTTTGTTAGGTGGAGATGGAGACCTCTCGAACTCTTCCTCCTCTCCTTTCTCTACCTCGAGATAGATGTAAGTATTCAAATATACCTTGTTTCCTTTCTCTAGACCGGGTTTATCTCACGAATCTCCCAAGCTTGGGCTGTTGAAACTAGTAGATTTATTTCTTTTAGAGTCACGAGATGTACAATTTTAAGGCTTCTTAAAATATAGAATCATAGTAAGTGTACATCAATCTCTACTGTAATAAGATGGAGACTTCCTAGTCCCACCTAGCATGCAAAAATTTTAGTGTGAAATCACAGCACCCCCAAATGAGTTCTGGATCTACATTTCTAAGGCAAGGTCATTTGGTGTGATTGCATAACATTGAGCTTTTCCTAAGGTGTGGGACCTTACAAAAATGGAAAAGCTCTCTAGATTAAAGGTTTGTTCCTTATCCCTTTGTTTAGGTGCATATGTAAGGATTTGTAGAGGATCTATTTCTATACCTAATTTAAGACTTGTTAAGGATACAAGGATAAAAGAGTATAAGAAATAGAAATAACTAAGCTACGGTGATGCACCAAAGGAATGATGAACACTTATTTTTCCAATAGACACAAACCAACAAAATGCATATAATAAACAAGCACAGATAGCCAGATTTGTAATGGAAGACCAAATGGAAGCAAAAGAGACAAGAAAGGATCTAAGATCGATCACATATGTGTTTTATTGCTATGTGGATTGATACATTTCATTACAAAGTAGCCAAAAGGCATAAACATATTAAAATTTTAATGGAAGGCATGAACCCCACAAATCCTTTTGCTAGAAGGAGAAGGGGAGCCCTGTAAAAAAAGAATGTCCAACCCTTATAATGAATCCTAACCTTGTATTTATAGATTTGATCGAGAGAGAGAAGAAAGAGAGAGAGAAAGAGAAGCAAGAAAATGAGGTTGAAACCCAACCACTATTGAAACATCAATGCTTCTAATAAGATATGCCTCCAAATCCGTCTTTACTACATGAATCCTTGATTCGGCGCCTTGAAAGAAAAGGAAACAACGGAAACATATCGAATCCGATCTAGTTGTTGAGATAGATGGATCCTACATTGAAGGCACAAAGACGATTTTCCTCCATTTTCCTTCACGTAACCTCCTCAAAATTAAATTTTCACACCTTTATGGCATAGGTGAGGCCAAGATCTTTCTAATGGTGTCAGATTTGTAATATTTCGAGCCCTGAGTCGAAAGATATGCCCCTTCGAAGTTTGTATCGAGTCCATACAAATGGACGGGAAAACAATTGAAAAATGGGTCCCCCTTTTAATATGGGACACATGGCAATAAAATTAGAGAAAACTTGGGCTTATGGGTCTGCAATTTATCTTTTTTCCATTTTGTGCAAAAACATAAAACTCAAAAACTCCCCATGACCCGAAGCTCGGGTTAGACACATGGCTCCCTTTGGTTGGCTAGGGAATGCGTTTCCATATTTATCTTTGTGACTTTTGGACAAAAGGTGAGTTTCCACCTTTTCCTCTGACTCCCCACTTTGACTTTGACTTGAACCCAAACGCTAACTTTTTCCTTTGGCGGAGTTGTGGGTGATTTTGCAACTTTTATCCTTTTGAGATAGTAAGGGGCAAAAAATCAACTTTCCCCCTAACGACCCACTTTCCCCTAGGACACTTAGTAGTTGGGAACTTGTTTGGGAACCTTCTTCTAAACCGTTTTGAGTTCGAGGACCTCAAATATTAACCATTTCTTCCCTTACTTGTTTCTAGTTCCTCTGTGGCATCTTCCCTCTGTGTGACCTGCTATCTATAGTTGATTCAACCTTTGACTCGAAGAATGGATTTAAGATGTGGAAATGGCCAAAAGTTGTTTCTTTTATACATGGTCCCTTGATCTCTCTTGGCCTCCGCCACTCCATGGTCAAGTTCTTCTGTGACTAATTTACAAGATCTAAATGAGTTCTTTCAGGTTCCTTCTATGTGGGGTTGTGACTGATCCAATATTTGGCACGAGGGTGAAATATGGATAACAATGTCACGTTTGGAATCAGCGTGGGACACACATCTGGTAGTGGTTCAATATCATAGATTATTGGCACATATTTTAGCGTGAAATTGGGGACATAAGGGGCGACCACTTCGGGACCCTTACTAGCTACATGAGGTGGAATAGGAACTATAAAAATTTTTGGACCTAGTGGATCTAGAGGGTCTAGTGCATCAAAAGGGATAGGCGTTATTGGATCTATTAGATTTGGTGGTGGAGGAAACATTGGAGGGAATCCAAGTTCTAGATAAGGTGGATAAGGGACTTAACCTCCTCAACAAGTATTTTTTGAAATATCTTTACATCTTCCAGATTAAAAGGTGTTGAGGATGTTGTGGAACATGTACACAAATGTGAGCTACTATGATGCATGAAGGGGATCACTACCTTGAAATAGAAGGTAGGTCACTTTGTAATAATGTTGCAAGGGCGCATGCATATTTAGTACTAGAAGTATGACCCCCACCAGATAGTAGTAGATTATACAAAGACTCATAATTCCTTCTTAGCATAATTACATATTCCCGAATTTGAATAGAAGAGCATTATCATGTTGAAGGAGATCTAACAAGGTATGGTAGAGAGTGTACAAGAGTATGATGTGCATTTTATAACACTCTTTTAAAATTGTCTTATGATATTCATCCTTCTCAACATGCTCAATGGTTTTTTAGAGGATTAATAATGCCTTTAAGAGAGCACTTTCATAAAAGACTTTTATAGACCCGCACAAGGACTTGGAGGCTTCTCTGCATGTTGAGGCTATGGGAATCATGGATACCAGTGTTAGTTCTTTTTGTTGAAGCTCAAATTGTTGCCATGAAAAAGCATGTAGAGAAGTTTTCTATGAACTTGGCTCATGAGACTTGTAGTGGCAAATGGTACATGGATTTTGGAGTAAAGGCACATCTAAACGAAATGTTTTCCTTGGAGATCGGTATGTGTCATGAGAGTATACTATGAGATTTTCCATAGAGATCATGATGCAAGTACGTGTTTGCTATTTCAGCCCATGATCCATAAGAATGTTTCTATCTACTACAAGATTTATACCTCTACTACTCATGATAACAAGGATTGGAGATTGATTGAATGGATATATGATAAAATTGAGATTGGTGTATGCCAGACTAATGTTGAAAATAATTCCAAGGATGATGGTCATCACTATGAAGAGTGCACAAATGGAGGGGCTTTGTGAAAGGATTTAGAGGATTTAGAGGATTTGGTAGTCATAAAGGTGAAAGAAGTGAATTTATTTGTGGTACCTATTATAATTATGGGTCCACAAAAAATTACAAGGGTGAATGCCCCGACTTACTACAATTTTCGTAGTGTGGAAAGAAGCACAAGTATGAGGATTTCCCAAAGTTATTTTATCACATGAGCAAACAAAACCGGGATGATAAAGGTTTTGGAATGGTAAACATGAAGAAGGTTGACTCACATGGATGGATGGTGGCGCGTAGATCGAGTTGGAACTTGTCCTCGTAATGACCAAAGATGAGGCTGAGCACATGAGAGAAACACCTAGAAAAAGGTTGTCGGTTATTAGAGAAGAGCTGGTTCATGAAAAGTACTTGAACCCTACTCATTAGAAAGAGGTTTATAAAGAGACCATGGATGTAATTCAAAGCCTACAAGGAGAGATCCAATTCCTAAATGAGTAGTCACGGGAGTTAGAGAAAAGGAAGAGTGTTGAGGCTCCATGAAGGATCTAGATGAAGTCAAGGAAGTATCAAAATTTTTGAGGCAAGATAATATCATCCCATTGCAATGGGAATGGTTACAGGAAAAAGTACTTCATCCAACAAGAGAGCGTGAGAGACATGTCTTACATGCTAACCTTCCCCCTCATATCATTGATTCGATAAGGAGATTACCTTGAATGTAGTAGTCAAAGGATGGATGCTAAGAAATATTATGATAGATACAAGTGTGAAGGTTAATGTTCTCATCCTATACACATGGCATTAAATAGGAAGGCCCAAATTACATCCATCCTTGAATGTGTTGTATATGGCTAAAAAAATAAAGGTGATGCCCGTGGGTGTCTTGAGGACACCGCGATCACTATTTAAGGGGTGAAATTCACTGGATACTTCAAATTCTTTTCGCTTTCTTGGGTGGAAAACTTTCCAATGTTACTTAGGTGCCCCTAGTGTTATAAGAACAATGTTGACCTACGGTTCAATAAGGGGTACATAATTTTTGAGAACAAGGAAGAATGGGTTATTATCCCTTTAACTGATGGGAAGTAAGCACCCTATATTGAGCCCTTGGGAGAATAAGTCCTTGATAGAATCTATGTGCGCACTATCAGGGACCCTGAGGTGATTAATCCTATGGAAGGATTTATTCAGTTTGAATACGCTCAATCTATGAGTGATACCACTAGTGTAGCATGTGAAAATTGGGCACATGGGACTTATGAGTTAATTAGGCATTAAATGAGAGGATATTTTACAAGAGTGATAAGGGGGTGGCCACTTACGAACCTAAGAGGGAAGAATTTACCAAACTACACTTGGGACAACAACCTTGATATTTTCCTACGAGCCATGAAAGATCAATGGAGGTGAAGGTCGAAAGAAGGATAATTCTTGTCTACACTTTGCGTGGAATGATCAATGGAAGTGATCCATGAAAGAAGGAGAATTCTTGTCTACACTTAGCATGGAATGACAACATTTTGGTGGAATGCACATTAGGAAAATATTCTATGGTGGCGTGAAGTGAGCATTGCACTTTGTATTAGATTCCTCAAAAGCAACACACCCACTAAACTTTGTGTCTATGATGGGAAAGGATCCACCTCAGATCATGTCCAGGAGTGTGAGAGGATTTAGATGGAAGGTGTAGAGGCTTTACCTCCTTCCCTATGGGTGCACAATTTTTATTCCACACTACAATGTTGTGCATGCACATGGTTCATTCATTCACAATTACGTTGTTAGACAAGGAACTGGTGGGAGTTAACATATAACTTGATTCAAACCTTTGAATATCAAAGTGCTAAGTCATTGGTGAATGAGGCATTGCAGGTTATTAAGTGCCTAACTATGGGAGATAGTGCCATGGATGAGGATAGAATTTTTGAATTATTTGGAGAACCTCATTTAGGGACATGTTTTGATGCAGAGGAACTAGAGGAAGTATAACTTGAATGCACTTGCATAGAGAAAGAGAAGGGAAAGTTGGTCTATGTGATAAATGGAAAGGAAGTGGATAACTTGGATGATAACCATAATATGGACACACGTGAGGTAACAACTAGTGCTGATGAGCAAGTGTGAACCTACCATGAACCTCTCAAAACATAGAAGGTTAACATTGCCTTAGAAATGAAACACGAGGAGGATACTATCAAAGATTACTAGTCGAAAGGAGGTTTCAAATATCATTCATTTGTTACACAAATTTCAAGATTTATTTCCATGCAGTACTATGAGCATAATGGAGTTCAACACTCTCTATGGGAAATGCGGATCAAACTAAAAGAGGAGTGCACCCAATTGGAAGAGACCTTACCAAATGAATCCAAATCTACATGTCTAGGTCAAGGAAGAGATAGACAAGATGATCGCTTTAGGTATCATTGAAGTTGTTGAGGAATTAGAATAGATAATATCAATGGTCATTAATATTAAAAAGGTTGGGAGGATAAGGATTTGTGTTGATTATAGAGATTTGAATGTGGTATGTGTCATTAATCCCTTTCTAACCCCTTTCACCAAGGAGATCTTGGAAGGAGTAGTTGGGCGCAAGATCTATTCATTCATGGATGGCTTCTTGGGATATCATTAAGTTAGGATTGCAAAGGAGGACCAAGAAAACAAAACTTTCCCCACTGAGTGAGGAAGCATTGCCTACACAATCATGCCATTTGGACTTAAGAGCGTACCTGCTATGTTTTCATGCATAGTGGTCTAGGCATTTTGGATTTTATCCATAAGTTCCTTCAGTCTACCTTGATGACTAGATAGTGTATGGACTAGTGAAATACCATTATGACAATTTGCGGTTGATGTTTAAGAGATGCCGATAGTTGCACATATCCCTCAACATCAAGAAATGTCTCTTCACTACTCCATTTGGAACCCTTTGGGTCATGTTATATGTACTGAAGGCTTCTTTGGTGATCCTGCAACATTTTTCATTACTATGGGATTGGGGGGGAGCGCGTACCAACTAGATCACATTACATGGATTGCTTTGGCATACATGGTATTACTAAAAGTTATATGGGGGTATGCCAAAATCTCTATGCACAATGGAAGGATTGTTGAAGCATGGATGTACATTCCATTGGGGAGAGCGTAACAGATGATGTTTCACACATTGAAGAATAAGCTTATCATTGCACCCATTTTATGCTTTCCTTCTTAGGAAAATTCATTCCATGTACATGTTGATGCTTCAGAGTTTGATTGGGGAAATCTTAGCACAACCTAGAGATGGAATTGATGACCACCCCTTGTGTTTGGCTAGTAAAAAGATAACCCCGAAAGAATAGAACTATACTACAACTGAGCGTGAAGCATTTTTAATGATATACACTGCAAAAATTTAGGAAATATTTTCTCGCAATGCCCTTTATATTTTACATGGACCACATGGCATTGAAGTACTTGGTAAACAAGCCCGTTTTACAAGGTCGCATATGTCATTGGGTCTTGTTGTTTTAAGAATTCAAGTTTATGGTTGTTGTGAAACTATGTAAGACTAATCTAGGACCTGACCATTTTTTGAGGATTAACTCAGGGAAAGACACAAAAATAATTGAGGATACAATGCAAGATGTCCAACTATTTAGATTGAGGTGTGTACCTCTAACTTAGAAGATATTGTTGTGTTTCTTAGAATGGGTGTGGTACTAGAGGGAATGAATACTTTGGTAAGGAAAGAGTTAGCCATACATTCCACACCCTACATGTTAATTAGTGGAGACTTATTCAAGCTAATGCACGGTGAGGTTTTGTGTCGGTGTGTGTTAGAGCATGATTGTGTTACGATCATGTAGGAAGCACATGATGGAACCGCAGAATGAAAATATGTAGGGAATGCCACCGCATGGAAGATTATACTGGTAGGGATTTGGTGGGAAATTATCTACTAGGATTGTATTGATTTTTGCAAGGCCTGTGACCATTTCAGCACCTTGGAAAACTAAGAAGAAGAGATGAGATGCCCTTGAGACCGATAGCTAGTGCAAAACCATTTGAGAAGTGGGTGATTGATTTTGTAGGACTGATTTCACCTACCGCATGAAGGAATAGTTCATATTATATCATTACTTGTTGATTACTTAATAAGGTGGGTGGAGGCAACACCTACGAAGGATTGCACAACAACCACAACAACAAGATTCTTATGGGAAAACATAATCAGTAGGTATGGGTGTCCTTTAAGCTTGACTAGTGACAGAGGCACACATTTTTTTAATGATATGGCTAGGATTTTGCCTGCCAAATTCATGGTGGACCATCACAAGACCACCCCTTACCACCCTCAAGATAATGGAACCGTTGAGGAATTTAACAAGATACTAAATCACACATTGACAAAAAAAATTATTTGGGAAGAAAATATTGGGCTGATAAAGTGTTAGCCATACTATGGGCATATAGAAAACCTACAAGAGATTAAACAATGCCACACTATTTCAATTGGTGTTTGGCATGGAAGTTATTCCACCAATAGAGTTTATGATACCGTCTCTGCATAATGTGCATGCAAAATGATTAGTTGATGAGAAAGCACTATAAGAGTGCATAGAAAATTTAATGTAGTTGGATGAAAGGTGATCACTTGTTATGTGGAGTCAGAAGATTGAGAAGGAAAGAAAAAAGCATGGCATGATCGTCATATAAAAAACAAAAAATTGGAGGTTGGGTGGATTGTCTTACTTTATGAAACTAAATTTCTCTGCCATCCTAGGAAACTGAAATTTCATTGGATAGGAAAATACATCATCTCATACATCCTCAATTCAGGCACGTGCTGAATTCAACTAGTAGATAGGACTAGGTTATCATGTTAGTTCAATGGGAGTAGGCTGAAACCCTAATATAAATAAGTCTTTTGTATACTAAAAAATAAAGCAGTTTATCCAATTAGTTTAGATTTATTTTAGTCCTTTTTGTTTCCTTTTTCTTCATTTTCATATTTTTGTTGCGCGGTGTGCCTGGTGGATAATTGCATTATAAGAGGTTCTATGCGTAGGGAACATGCATACATTTTTGTATGGTGTGAAGTACAAAATATATTGAACAACATTGACAACAACCTCAATAATGGACTATTGGAAAAATTAACGCGAAGATAGAAGAACGAGCAACGTAATGGCTAAAGTGCATAAATTTGTGTAGTTATGAAGGTGGGTTGAAAGAATTTGAAGACCACAAGAAGGGAAGGATCACGTGGTATGACATAAGGTAGGCAACATTATAGGGAACTACTTAGTAGACAACATAGAGGTTATGTACTTTGGCATGATGATGCACACAAAGGAGGTCATGTGGTAGTTTAATGGTATTGGAGTGCCTAAAGGTTATAGTTGTAAAGCATGAGGGGAAGTCGTGGAAGTTGACTTAAGTGAAATAAAGTGATTTATTAAAAAGTGACATTAGGACACATGGTCGGAGGAACTCTAAGGCATCGATAAAGTATAAATAAGAGATAAGAATAGTCATTTTGACTATTTTTCTTTAGAGAATTACTTTTGTGCTAAAGAGTTCAAATTACGACAAGGGTTTTACGAAGAAGAATAACGTGAAGCACTATCACAAACCAGTGTACTTATGCAAGATGTATTGTAATCTTATGGCATAACACGGAGGGAAGAAGAAAACATGGCAAGAAGGAGGTGGCGTGAAAGAGAAAGTAGGGAATTCAAAATAAAGGAACATAGACCGAGGGCATGAATGAAAAAGGAGAGGAAGATGGAACCAAAGAAGGATCAAACAAAGAAACCAGTGGTGGAAAAGGAGGATCTCATGGATATCTACTCAAAGATGCAATACCCTCATGGAGTTATTAAGGATGAAAAGTGGAGCTCAAAGCTATATAAATGTAATATCAGTGCAAATACAACCATAGAACATCCAATAATGAAAAGTTGATGCGAGCGGACCTAGTATCAGACACTCCAATGGTGGACAAGCTTGGAAACCCTAAGGTTGATGACTTAGTGCAACAAGCACTACAAAATATTGGGGTTTTGTAGCTATGTGAGTTTCCTTCTTTGTTTAACCCACCTTGGTTTTCAAGTGGGTAATGCCATGGGTGCACAAATATTTCTTCTAATTCATGGGAAGAAGAATGAGGATCACATGCCATTTGATTCAGATGGTTACGGGCCTATGGAACACTGGAGAGGATATGACACTTGATTTATGTGTCACTACCAAGATTAAGGAGATGGAAAAAAAGATAAACTATGAGAAGGGGGGTAGGGCACAGGTAATTGTAGATCTCCCAAACCCAACATTGAGAGTCACCTCCCGGCTCATTAGTTGTAAATTGGGAACATCGAAAAGGTGGATGGACATTAACGGAGAGAGGTTGTTGTATGTGGCATGTTATCCCAAATTCACCCCTGATCTAAATTTGGATAACCTACATAATTTCTTCAAGTTTGAGAAAGAAGAATTTTTTTGAGGCAAAAAAATCAGGTGTTGGGGGTCCTTTTGGCTTTTCTCTAACTTCCCTATCCAAAGAAAAAAGAAGTTAGAAAAAGTTGAAAAAATCCAAAAAATGGACTCTTTTAGTGTAGTGCCGAAAAAGCATAAGTTTTTTTCCCAGGCCGCACAAGTTCACGTGGGACAATTGAAACCCGAAAACACGAAATGGCCACATTCTTTTGTTGTGTGGAAAAATCAGAAAAATATGTCCCAGATGGTTTGCAAGACATCGGGACATCTGGGACGTACATCTTCAAAATGTATGTAGGTAGTTTAAATCGATGAAATCAGATATTTTTGTGTCGTGCGGTCCATAGATACTTAGAAACACGGAGCAAATGCAAAAAAATCCAAAAAATGGCGGCAAAAGCAGAGGTCAATGATCCTTTAGTAACGTGAGATAAGCGAGGTGGAGATCGTCACTCTAAGAGGGAATCGAAAAAAATAAGGATTGGAAGGTCCTAGTATGCACGAGGACATGAGTTCCCCAAAATACAAAAATTCCCGCACAAAGGAAAACTTAAATGCCCCTCTTGAACTTCAAATGGCCATAACCAAAATTTGACTTTTTGGAATGAGAACAACGTAGAAATCGCTTGAATGAGATCGATTTCTTAATTTTGATAAGGGTAGCTTTAAAAACAAAAAAATATGTCCCATTCAATTAGATGCTCATTTTAAATGGACATCGGGACATTCGAAGGCCATAACTTTTGCATCTGAAAACACACAAAATGTCTGTTGGTCAGTTTAAATCGATGAAAAAAAAAGATATTTTTGTCTCATGCGGTCCATATTTACCTGGATACATGGGACACAAGTGACACACATGGGACCAAATAATTAAGATAGTGTGAAGTATATGGGGAACAAATGCAAAAATCATATCGGGAAGCCATAACTTTGCATTTCTAAAATTTGGCACAAAAT
The DNA here is from genome assembly GCA_018340775.1 of Taxus wallichiana var. yunnanensis. Taxonomy (NCBI): domain Eukaryota; kingdom Viridiplantae; phylum Streptophyta; class Pinopsida; order Cupressales; family Taxaceae; genus Taxus; species Taxus wallichiana. The sequence goes on from CM031233.1 coordinate 149,624,778, forward strand.
TGTAGGCTGATGGTAATAATGTTTAATCCTGAATAGCGGAGGTCAATGGTCGAATTCCCACATGCGAACTTCCAATGCTGAGTTAGTAGGCACGCGAAAATGTTCGTGGGAAGAAGGACACCAAAAGGATTGGGATAATTAAAAAAAGATCGACTCCGCTCATAGATTTTGGAAATTGAAAAATTGGAGAAAGGGGGGATCGAGATAGGTCCTGGAAGATATGCATGGAATATACTGAGTTCCATGAAAATACGAAAATTCCCGCATGAAGGAAAGCGAATCTTGTGGAATAAACTCAACGAGGGCCGGCCCATCACCGTTTTTTTAACAAAAGGGTCAAATGGCGAGAGGAGATTTTGATCCCCATGCGAAGCTTGTTAGCTCGATTTTCACCTTATGATGAAATTTACGATCTCATTTTTTGGAGGGATGAGAACAACATAGAATGACTTTCCCTCGAATGAGATCCATTTTGGAGTTTCTTAATGGGTGGTTCCTTTGATGAGGGTAGCTACATAAATTATTTATGTAAAATAAAGTAAACATCTTCAGCCCCCATTCCCTCTGTTTGATGCTCATTCACTTCCACCTCGTCCCGCACCGTTAAAGGGTCCTCATGATATTGAAATTACACATGACCTCCTCAATATTAATGAGAAATGCATTAGACTAAAACTCATGATTACAATATGGCCAAGGGATTGAAGAGTTCATTGTAGAAGCAAGAGGAGAGTTAAGCCAACCGAGGGTAGAGGATGTATATGGAGAGATCCAAAATAGCTACCCGCAGGATGAGGTTAAGGTTTTTTTTAACAAAAGGTCAACAAAGGAAGCTTAAGAGAGGAACTTTTGCAGTTTCCATTTAGGGAAGACCAAAATGCACATATGGCCATTTTTAGATGCCCTCATTGAGCAAAGATGTCCGAAGTTATGATGAGGTTGCAACACTTTGGATGATCATGTTTCCATTGACAAAGGGAATGTTCATCACTGGAAGATATCATCGAAATTAGTAGTTAATTTTTAGAACTCTCTTGAGAAATCAATGATGAGTTAGTAGAGCTTTTGTTGTTTTTGTCTTGATGGGGTAGATATTTTATTGGCTACTTTGGGCTTCATTGTCACACTTAGAATCCTTTTATTCTATTTAATTCCTATTTTGGCTCCAAGGTTTTTGTACACAAGGGTATAGTCCCTTTCAAAAACATTCCAATAATAAAAAAATGAAGCATGGGATGACATTTCACATTGGTACAAGTCATGGGACAATATGGGGAGCCTTTTACAAGAAAAAAACATCGATTCAATTCATATACTACTTATTGCAAGTGGTTGAAGGACAATTTTGGGATTTTCATTTTCCCCTCCTCTCTCCTCGTAGAAATCTATAAATTGGAGTGTTGAGCTCATTATAAAAGGAGGTAGTTTTGGGTAGAAAAAATCTATCAAAATTTATTTTGTGAAGCCAATGTTTGTAGGCCCTTGTAGTGAACAATATGGCCATTTTTAGTGCGATTGAAGAGTTTTATGGTGATCCGGGCCCTTGTTTTGTAGGAGTTGATTGGACTATGCATATCATGAAGAAATAAATACAAGTTTGTGGATGTATGTTCCCCTACCGTGTTTGTTTGCATTCCTCTTTCCCGTTCAATCTCTTTACAAATATATTGTATCTATTTTACATTCTTGCAAGGGTTCATTATCATTATGTCTACATGAAATATTATTGTTAATGTAATTGCTAGATTGTGGAGAAGCTGTTATCATCCCTCCTAGTATACATTTTGCTTATACTTTTCACACATTGGAAGACTATTTTCACACTTTCCTTTTTTTGTATCACCGCATTAGTGTAGGATTTGTTTTCATGTACTCTCTCTCCCTAGTCTCTTGGAATGTTAGATTAGGATTAGATATATTTTCCTGCCTTACATTATATTATGGTAGGTAGTTTAGGAGAAAGAATCACCTTTCTCTAGAGGTCTATCTCAAGTAGGAAGTCCCACAAGTTGGAGATAGTACCCATGTTATCCAATCACACAATGAGCTCAAGAACACACACTTATGCAAACCATAGGGTGTTGAGATTCGTAGATAACATGGTCTCACACATTGGAAGATATCAAGAGGGAATACTATAATTTTTTCCAACTCATTACGAATGGAATTATCAAAGATTTGTAGGTACTAAACGAGGCAAGAGAAAATATCACTCAGGGATCTATCCTGTTATTGATCACGTTCTATGAGATTGGTTTCCTAGTAGCATATGGATTTACACACATGCAAATAAATGACATGGGGAAACAATGAAGGTGAGGCTTCCTTTATTGAAAACCAAAAATGTATTTACACTATTTGTACATTCAAAATTATATGTGGGGGTGTTTTTGAACATCAATGGAATGAAAAGTGAATGAGGGAGATGGAATGAAATGAAAGAATGAAATGGAAAGGAATGAATGGAAGTAAAATGAAAGAGTTAGGTAAAACCATATCCTAATATTGCGTGGAGAAGAAAAATAAATAACTAACACAAATAAAATGGACTATGTATCGGTTAAACAAGAATGAGTAAAGGGAACACACATGAGAAAGTAAATAGCAGATCTTGATCACTATAAATAGGAACAACAACTTAATAACATTGATAGTAAGATCAAAGACATTATTTTCATGTAAGATTCAAACATCTAACATCTAATGGACATAAGAACATCAAATGTTATAAGATAAAATTAATGAGACATGAAGTTCATATTTCATTAATTCCAAAATGTCTTCATAAAGAACACAAAGTTTCTTCCAAAACAAATCTTGCACAAAAAGTATTTTTTCTCCTCTCTCAAAGTCACCCTTTAATAATGAGCCCCTAACTTCCTTTTATAACCTAAAATTTTGGTACAAAGTATTTAGGGTTTTACATGGACATCAAATAGGGAACTTTAAGTGACCTTTGAATTTTTCAACCAACTTTATTAAAAGCAACTAAAAAGAGAAATCACTTAAGTCATCCATAGTTTTCTGAAAGTAAACTAAATAACAACATCCTTTTCTAAAAATCCTATTTTTAAAACATACAATAATAACCAATGCCTTATCCATTTAAATACTAAGAAATGGACTCTCCCACTTTGTTAGATACCAAGAAAACTATCTCCTTGGACCATCGATGAAATTAGGATTTGCCACTTTCACCAATTGAAAGGATCTGAACCTTTCTAATGTTTTTAAGATATTTTCTTATTCTGGAGGTTTATTTGGTCAAAGAATAGCCTCACAAAATACCCACAATACCAAAATCCTACTTGGCATACCATTTAAATTAACCATATTTAATTGAGTGTTAAAACAAGTTCTTTAATTTGATGCAATGCATTGAAGATGATGAGAAATTATTGGTGGGAGTATACATGTCCTTAAACAATTGTCAAAATTGTTCTTTCACATGTTCGATGAACACCTTTGATTATGCTCATTTACAAGAGGTTTAAAGGGATCTCAGCTATGAATTCTTGAATCAAGGTGAGTGAAGTGAATTATTCATTGCATATGCTCTCATAATGGATCATAGAATCCTCAAGAAGTGTCTTCTTTATATGAGATGCAGACACCAAATATAACATGTCCCTCGATATTGAAATTCAAGAATTCCTTTAATGGCTAAAACCGAGGATTCCATACTTGTCATCTCTTGTAGAATGGGAAAAATCTCATATAAATTTGATATGTTTGAAACAAACATTTCCTTGAAAGAAAGAATTGGATCAAGATAGGCAGCCGACATCTTCATGGAGCTTAACCATTGTTTTGATTGTCTCTTAGCCTAAAACGAGAATCTCAGAAATACAAGTTTTAGTGACATGGCCCAATATGTTTATTTCTTTTGATAAATTAAGAGTTTCTTCATTAGGGCAAGCCATTCGTGCATTAGATACTAGGAAATTGGATGATATGGGATTTATCAGATGTTGAACATATTCCACCAATTGGTTCTTTTCATCCTTAAGCTGAGAGTTTTGAGACTTATATTTCTCAAGTCTCTTTCACACAATATCAATTGAATCTCGAGTCATCGCCATGTCACTTTCCAATGTGGACCTCCCAAGTCCAATTCTGGAAACTTCATAATCAGAAGATGTCATGACATCACGGTCCTTGTCAACTTATAGGATGGAAAGATCTATAAAAAAAATTTCCATCACTATCCACCATTATTAGAGAAATAACTTTAGGATTCTTTGGAATGACATCATTTGAAAGTTTGAAATGGGCTTCAAAATCAATGTCAATTGCCTTGATAACCCTCTTCCTTTTCTTGACTTTACAATCAACCCAAAAAGGAGTATCATTCACTATTTCTGCATATAAAATCCTAGAGCTCGAAGAAACATTCTCATTGTTCTTGACATCATGATATTCTGCAAGAATCCTTTCAACGACTTTGATTTTAGGAGAAATAACCTCGATATCCACCTCCTACTCATTTGGGAGATTTTGGGAAATCTCTTTGTGAACTGTAGGTTCTAAAGTTTTTGATATTTGGACTACCTGCACCTGAGTGGACACTTGTGCAAGGAATGGCTTAAGATCGTTTTTCATGAGATTCTGAGAACTATCAACAATGTGAGTAGAAGAAACTCTAATTGAAGTAGAAAATCCCGATACATGCTCTCTTCCTTCATTGGGGCTAGGACCCTTATATTTTTCTCCTCATGACACATTATTCAGAGAAGTGGATTTTGGAAACCATTCCTTTCTTGGTTGTTGCATATGATTGGATGGCATGGAGGTCAATTGAGAAGGGTCTTTCGTTGAGGAGAGACCTCCTCGAGTTGGCAATTTTTGTGATCTTGAAGTATGATCTTGAATTGATTGTAACTTGGAAAGTTTTCTTTTCTACCAAGATATTCTTCTTTCAAGGATTAGTTGATTCTTGCTATCAAGAGAAAATTCATCTCTTTTGGTCCAATAAATTTGGGGCAATGGGGTAAAATCAACTCCATCATATGAAGGATCAATAACATCTTCATCATCATTTACAAATGAATGTGGAGGGTTCTTGATGCAAAAAGACCTTATCTAAGCAAGGGTTAGGAAAGAAAACTCTCTTCTTCTTAATTCATGCTCATCTGAATAAGCATCCCATAAATCTTCCATGGAAGGGTTATGTTGATACTTTTCTCCAAGAATCTTTTGCATATATCCATCAATATTAAACTGGGCTCTCTTCACATATGGATGAATTTTGATGAGGGAAAAACACTTTTCCATGAGTTGTGCACTAAAGAGATTTGGACATTGGTATTCCTCGATTTGGATTGGGAAGTGAATTATTGAGCGATGTTTGTCACTGAGAAGACAATGAACTTGGAATAGTTGTCGTGCAAGCTCCATCAATACCCATTTGTAATTCACATACTTGGGAAGTTTCCATGGAGTACTCGAAAATCCACTTACGTGAATGTAGGAAAAGGATGAGAATTGAATAAACCAGGTTCCATATTAGGAAATGACATCCATGGCTTCTTTAGAAAATATTTCCTCTATATTCCAATTCAGTTCGAATCACGCGGAAGGTGAATGCATCATTGACCCTTATGAAATGGTGAGAGCTATTTTTGAAACTTAGTTATGGATAGTAATGGAAGACACTATTTGATGGACCCATGACTCCTCTTGTTTCAAGTCCTGAAAATAGCTTTCTTCTTACCACCACGTAAGTCAGATATGATGTCATGTAGAAGCATCTAGTCATATTAACTTCAATCAATTATTTGTGAAGGGTATCACTGATGATGGTGGCCCAATCCACAAAATCTCTCTTAGCAAGGATGATACAAATAAACTGATACATCCATGGGTGGAAAATCTGGCAGAGGGTAAACCGAAAACTCGACTTAGGAGAGTAATCATGTCCCTAATTTCTTCCATGAACTCAATGCGGTATAGTTCTTTAGGAAGCGGTAAATTCGAGGCCTCTTCATCACTAACCCGTTCTTATTAACCATCTTTCTCTACCTTCCCAAAATTCTTGTGCTAACTTTCGAGTGATATCCACATTCTCAAGGAAGTCAAGTATACTTGAAAAATTCCTCAATGTGCTCTAGTGTGATTAAGAGGAAAGGCTCGCGATTATATTTAAAAATTCCTTATCTCTCGAGATCATAATGCTCCACACAAGTGATAACTAGCTCCAGACACTGCACCGAGACAGGAAAATGTTGTTGCTTGGGGTAGACCACTATGGTAAAGTTATTCGAGAATATGGTTTTTCCTTCAGCTTTCACCCAATCAAAAAATTATTGCACTTTGATGTGACTCAGATTCATATCAGTGATATTGTCATATGCCGACTTGATGGAACTAGGAGGGATGATTCCTTGGAATTTGTACTTGAGCACATATTTGTTCGATTTCTCCACTAGCTTCCTTGATCTTCCTATAGATTTATTAGATTTTTCAGCCATTATTAATTTTATAGAAAAATCACTCAGGCACGTAAAACAATGCAAACGGGGCCAAGTTTGAGTCTCTGAAACCCCGTTAATGCAAGAATAATATGACTTGTTTTAATATAATAATATTATTATTATTTTAATAATAATAATAATAATAATAATAATAACCTGATCCGGTTACAATTTTTGATTCCGGTGACAATAATTTATATTTTATTTTTTATTTAAAATAAACAAAATCACCCGATTTCTAATATCCCGATTTTTAATTTATTTTCGGAGAAAATTCTCCTTGGTATGCATGAAAATCACTTGATTTTAATGACCGCGTACTTTGAGATTTACTTCTTCCTTGTGATCTTCTGATCGATGCATGACTATACTTGTTGAATCTTCTCGCAAATGCGTTGATACACCTGGAGAATGTGTGGCTTCTTGTTTGTTCTTTGGAGATGTTGAGGAATGTGTGGTGAAGCTTTGGTCTTTTAAACTTTGTGCATAAACCAATGCGTGGAGAGATTTCCTATCCCTACATGGAGACTTCTTGGGGAATGTGTGGACTATTATGTGGTTTGTGTGGTCTGTCTAGATTTTCCCTTTCTTTGCACCAACCAATGCATGGAGATCCTTGTCTTTTAACTGTTGTTCCTCAAACTTTATGTTGTCCCAATGCGTGGGAGGAGAAAAACATTTTTCCTTTGGACTATTTGAAAAATGTGTGGAGAAGCTTATAGTGGTTTCTATTTTGTTTTTCTTTACCCCACGTGGTCCTTGAGTTTTAAATGCAAGTTTTATCTATTTTGTTTACTCCTTGAGCACTAAAACTAATTCATTTTCCCTGTCACTCATTGCTCGACATTGTTATGGTAAATGTGTGGATTTCTTTGTTGTTCTTGCATGGAGATCTTGGAGACTGAGTTTTGAATTTTAACTGTTGTTTTCTCAAACCTCATACGTGGTTACTCTTTCCTGCTCTTAATGGGGATGCTTGGTCTATTTTTGGACTGTTATGTTTTTATTTCATGCATGCATGGCCTCCTTTCACTTGTTGTTTCTCCTTTTCCCACGTGAATGTCTCCTTGCTTTCTTTTTTGGATGTATATTCTTTGAAAAAATTGTGGGAACTATCTCTTGGTAAATGCATGGCTTTCTGCAATCTTGGCTATGTGGAAATTTATTGAGGGATGTGATAAAATACTACTTTGAGATGTTCCTTTAGAAGAAATAAGAAGAAATTGGAAAGATTCACATGAATTATTCCAACGAGTTTAATGAAGAAGGATTTTATGAGGATTTAGGAAGCTTCCTCACAATCGTTTCTTATTCGTCCCATTAAAACAACTTCCCTCTTTCCGGGTAGTGGCATTAATTGCCAGGGGGAAGTGGGGAAATAAACAACCATTTGCTAGTGGAAATGGCAAGGTTAGCTAGCAATCCCCAATTTATTTACCAATGTGGGAAATCAAGATATTTTTTGCTCATTTTCCAATTCATTGATTTGGCAATTGGTGGAAGAAATCCCACAAGTGGGGAATTAAAATAAATTTTCTAGGAAAGGGGAAATACGGGTCTGGGAAGCCAATTTGGCATCCCCAGACAATGGGAAGCGGAAGCTTATTTTTTCCCTCGAAATTAAAATAAATCTTGTCGAATGAATTTTAATTAATATTTATTTAATTAAAAACCCCAAAGTTATTAAAAATTGATTTTATCAAACAAAGAGTAATTAATTAATTAAATATTAATTAATTAATATTTAACACAGTTTAAGACTTGGCGTGAGGAGTTCTTTCCTGAAATGGACGAAACGAAGACTGAAATGATCACAAAAATGAGATGATCATGATGAGAGTGATAAATAAAAAAGTAACACTTTGAAAAATGTTCAAAATTTCCATTTTTATTAATTTTGTGTAGTCAAAATTAGCGATAACATGTCCTAGTTGGACCAGATGAGAACATTTGGTTTCACCTGTCCTGCGCACGTCGAGTCATGGTTTGAGAATTTATGAATAGTCCAATTCACAAAATTCACCTATGATAGGAAAATATTGAGTAATTAAAAGGCTCGAATGAATATATGGTTTGAGAATTTATGATGATATTTTGAGAATAAATGGCATAAGAATGTTTTATTTAGTTACCAAAAGTTTTGGAGATAAGGTAAAAAGTCCCTTATTACAAACAATGCACACAAATAGTGGAAATGAAAAAACACACACAACAAAAAGGAAACACACCAAACTTGGAGAGGAAATACACACATAACTGAAAGGGAAAATATGGTACAATGTTTTGGGACAACCAACTTCACTACCTATATATTTTTATATGTTTCCCACTACAAGGAAAATCTAATGGGGTCCCATCAAGGTAAGCCAAGTAGTATGTATTTTCCCATAGAAATGTTTGATCTTGAATTGAATGATCTAGAATGAATAAAACTTCTTATGTATTCCATTGGGATCTCTGCTTTTGTCCCATAGGAGGACAAGATCTCCAATTTGGAAAATTCTATCTTCTGTTTTTTGATCAAAGATACTTTTCACCTTAGACTAATGTCTTCTCAGTGTATCAATTGCTACTAACTTATCTTTATTTAAATTTTCCAAGTAGAAAATCCTCTTATCAAGAGCATATGAATATTATTCATTTTCTATTTACTTAACTAGTTGTAAGGAAGGTAACTCCGATAGATTGGGATTTGAGCTTCAAGTCCATATAGTAGCTAGAAAGGAGAGGTGCCAATAGATTTCTTGGGCGTGATCGGTCAACCCATAAGGCATCATATAATTTCTTATGCCAATATATTTGATTGACATCCACTAACTTTCGAACAATAGTGACAATATTTTTATTACTAGATTCCACTTGGCCATTTCCTTGTAGATAGTAATCAATAGAGTGAGACAGGGAAATACCATGATTGTAGAAAAAGTCCATCAACTCACATGAAGAGAAGTAGGTGGCATTATCTCGCCACTATCTTGCTTGGTACCCTAAATTTGACAATGATGTTCTCTTTCAAGAAGTTGCACACCGTCTCAAAGTTGGCATGCTTTGTTGGAATGGCTTCTACCCACTTCATGAAGTATTCATAGTAGTAAGAACATACATGTGGCCTACACTAGAGTGCAGTTCAATAGACCAATCAAGTCTAGACCCTACTTGTTAGAAAGGTTCTTTAATGATCATAATATGAAGGGGAAACAAGCCTTGGTATTCCCACAAACTGTTGGCATGGATCACATTTTTGACCCATTTGTATGCATCTCAAAAAGAGTAGGCCAATAATAGCCACCTCTCAGGATCTTGTGGGCTATAAACATTATAGAGAAGTGACCTCCACATGATTGATCATGATATGATTTGAAAATGGTCTTCTATTGCTCTTCTTTGATGCATCTTAGGAACATGCCATCTAATCATTTATTATATAGAACATTTTCCTAGATGGCATATTTTTCTTCCCTAAGATGGAGAGTTCTTTGTTTTTGATCTAGGCCGGGAGGACGAGTCTCCATAGGTCAAGAAATAAGCTATGTCTACATACCAGGGATTAGTGGTACTTACAAAAATCATGAGAGGAAGATATTTGATCAAGCATGCATATCAATTGGAGCAATCTTCCCATTCTTCTCGGGTGAGAAGTTCACACAAGCCATTACCTCGCACAAACTTGGAAGGTTTGATTTCAAGATCATATTCTTGCACCTTAGACACCCAATTTCCTTTCCTTGAGATTGGATCTTTCTACATTAGGATAGATTTGATTGTTAGACTAGGACCATAACAACAACATGAGAGTTCAAAAGATAGAACCTAATTTTTTTCAAAGCGATCAATACTACATAGGCATGTTTTTCATGTTGTGAGTAGTTCAATTCATGTGCTTTCATAGGAGCACTCATGAATGCAATGGGTGACTAGATTTTCTCTTCATTCTCTTGAACAAGGACCACTGAAATGGTATGTTTTGAAGCATAACAATAGAGAATGAATTCTCGAGCTAAAGTCTGGGCACACCAAAGTGGGTAATTTTGCAATGAAACCTTTAATAGACTCAAAGGATTATTTTCCTTGTTTTCTCCACTTAAATGATTCTTTGGGTTTCATCATGTTGACGATATCCTTTGTGAGCTCAGTGAATTCTAGGACAAAACTCCTTAAGAAATTAACCTTTCCAAAGAAAGAATGCACACTGGTTTATTGGTAGGTAAAGAAAATCTCTGAATAACATCTACTCTTTTTGAATCAATCTTAGTGCCTTCCTTATTCACAATGTGACCAAGGAGTTTTCCTTCATTACCCCAAATATTGACTTCTTCAGGTTGAGGGAAATGTGGTTCTTCCTACAACAGCAGATCGTAACTTGTTCAAGTTGTTACAAATGTTCCTCTCTCTTCTTGGAGTATACTATCAGGTCATCAAGGTACACCACTATGCATTTTCCCTTTAGATCCTTGAAATCCAAATCCATAGCTCTCTAAAATGTGGCACTGTGTTGATCAAGCCAAAGGGCATGTGGTGAAATGCAAAGGTGACCCATGGGGTGGTGAATGTCGTCTTGAACTAACCTTCCTTAACAACTTGAATCTAATTGTAGCCCAAAAATCCATCTAGAATTGACATTATCTTAGAACCATTCATTGCTTGCAAGATATGATCCATGAATGAAAACGGATAGTTGTCCTTTAGATAAGCTTGATTTAGGTTCCAGAAATCCACACGATGTGAATTTCACCATTCTTCTTCCATCTTGGTATAATATTGGCTACCCATGTTGAATGATGGATACGAAAAATGATGAAAACATTAAACAAAGGACTCCATACTTTCGTATTTTGAGTTTTAGACCTATAGATCTCGGCTCTTGCATGTGGACATCAGCCTCCTTCATCATTGTAATATCTCATTGCATTTCGGAAGTAATAAAACATCATTTGTGACTATTCTTTGTCCTAATGTGTTTACATTCCTCTTTCTTGCCTTGTATTTTGTGTTGTGTGCTATTTGTGCTATTTCACGTCTCTTGAAGTTCCTTATTTTATTGTGTTCCATGAGAATGATTTGATGAATACGTGTTCATCTGTGTTACTCGTTCCTATCCTCCTTTCATGTATTTTCCTTTCATTCTCACTCAGAACAGATAGTGTGCATCTCTCTTTTCTAGTGCTATCACCTTTTAGTGTAGTTTCCTTTTATGTTATCCTTTTATCCCTGGTCCCTTGGCATTATTAGCTTAGTTTTCCTTTCAACACTAGGAGTAGCCATAACAGTAGAAATAAATAGAGGAACCGGCCTTCTCTGGAGATCTGTCCCAAGCACACAAGGTCCCACAACTTTGGAACGGTTCCATTGTGGTCTCAAACTCATCGTCCCTTCCGAGATCCGAGACGTAAGTGCACGTTTGAGCAAACCTAATGTTTTAGACACCCTGATGGGACCATCATTAAAATTTAAAATTTCATATCTCTAAGTTTGAGTGTGTGGACTTAGTGTTTTCAGCCTTGAGAGGCTCATTTCAACACATCTGGCGACTCCCAACATTTTAAGATAATTTTTTTAGTAGTCTTGAGTGCCTTTCATGAGAAAATTTCATACAAGAAGAAGTGCAACAGCTAAATATTATTTTGAGCACCTCCAACTATCCCTGAGGAGAATCTATTCCAAAAATTCTACATGCACATATTTATATCCATCGTGCCATGCACATTCAACTCCTCAAAATAGACAACCTACACACCTGCAATGGTGCATCAGCCACCTCCTCCACTGAGAAACTTTACAAACTTTGTTGGAGGAAGTCCCTTGCTACTAATTATGTAACATGATGTACCAAATGACGTGTTCAAGAGTATTCCATAATTTACTAGTGAGAATCAAGTTACCCCTCGGGAGAATATCCAGGATATAGCAAATGTGTGTTCACTCTATCTGATCACACATGATGATGTAGCAGTCAGGTTGTTTGCAACCTCTTTCAAAGGTAAAGTGCTTCAATGGTACCGAGTCCTGAGAATTGGATCTATCACCACTTGGGATGAGTGGGAATAAATATTCACTATTACTTTGAAGATAAGTCAAATCACCTGTATCTATTGGAGCAACCGACAACAACAAGGATGGCACCCATTTAGCGAGATGATTGATTTCAACATCAGATTTTAGAAGACTTGGGACAGAATCCCTCTTGTGGTAAGACCTACAACCCAACATGCTTTCTGTATTATCTAAAGGTGCTCAATAGCGATATTTTAGTTATGATCTAATCCATGGGAGGTAGGACTTTACCAGCTACTTATAGTATTGTAGTAAGGGCATAAAATAGTCTTATTCAAGTGGGAAAGTTGGCTCCTAGACCACTTATGCCCTTGTTCCCAAAAATGTCAAAAGCACCCCAGCCTTCTAAGGCCCCTATCCATTTTCCTAAGAAAAGTGTGCAACCAATTACCTCAACATCTTACTCTCCAGTGTAGAAAAAGGAAGATGAATAATTTAAGGCCCTGATTAGAAATTTATCAAACAAAGTCATATCATTAGAAAAGTAATAGGTGCAAGCCTATAGAGGAAATTATAATCAGGCGTATAGCCAAAGCAATCAGCCTTGGTGGAATCAATATGGAAATCAAAGATACATGCCCAACCAATAGAATGATAGATGGCATCCCAATGCACATCTTCCCTTGCAATTTTTTCCTCCCGTGCCTTCTCTTCCAACACCCAGTGCAAGTTGGGTTCTTGTTCCAACTCAAAACAATTTGGCACAATAGATAGAATAGTTTTTCCCTTGTAGCATGTCTCATAGTCAATATCATTGTGACAATTTCGCACATGTCCAAGCCTTCATGATCTAGAATGCTTTAGTTTGTGAGCCTTCACCAAGTTCCCCTAAAGTAGATAACCTAGAAGGACCAGAAGCTCCTCCATAAACCAATTTGATGTTCTTTGGTATAAGGACTTATATATAATCAACCAAGCTACAAAAGATACAAATAGACCATGTGCCTAAGCTACGGACAACACAAGATATAATAAGAAGAATGTTAGAATCAGGTGCATAGATCAAAATCCAGACAGTGCAAGTAGATCCTCAGAAGAAGAAATAATCAAACAAGGCATATTATAGTAAAAGCATTCAAATCACTACACAGGAGGCCCCATGTAAATATCCTTCTGAAGCAGTACATGCCCCTCCTTTGGTAGGTCAAGCTTCTATTGTAGCTAAAATTCAAGCTCTTGCACTTGAACAGTCGAGAAGGGATATTTTTCCCCTAATGCATAGGACATGGGGCCTTCCTTTTATTATTATGGAAAAGATGAAGAGAACAAACATAAATTTCATAATGTGGGATGCCCTGACAATTCCATCTTAGTGGGATTTATTGCATGAAGATTTGGCACAACTCCTGTGCGTTGATCTAGTCATACAGAAGCCACATGCTTCTATCAACATCTACCAAGAAGAGGAGAAACAAGTATATAAATTTATTTAAACCCCACTCTTCTATATGTCTTTAATCATAAGGAAAAACCTAGTGCATAATTGCATAATTGACTTAAGCGCTAGTATTTACATTATGCCTAAGAAAATGGCCGATGTCTTGGTTCTGAAATATAGCCCTTTGTCTAAAGGAGTCCTGCAACTTGATGGCTCGATTGTCACCACCTTAGGAGTCATCAAGGATCTTGAGTTAACCCTCCATGAATTTCCAAGCCTAACAATTACTCAAGATGTGTCAATCATTAACCTACCTCCTTTGTTTTCATTATGCTTGTCAAGGGACTTTACTGCTAAAGTGGGTGGTTACTTGTCTTCTAATTGGTCTCATATGTTACTCAAGACAAGGTATGGTACCTATTTTACCATGCAAGTTGAGCCTATATTTTCTTATCATGTAGATTCATATGTCCCATCCCCTCTCCAAACCAACTACTTAATCCAAGAAGAACAAGCTTCAGTTCCTAAAGAGCAGTCTCTTCCACCCTATGTTCCTAACCTAATGCTTGATGAATGGGTGGAAAGACACCATAAATTTGATCCCTATGCTGAAGAACTAGAAGCTTATTAAAATGGGCTTGGTACTTACTGCATTCTTGAAGAATAATTTATGCTACCATGTGCACTTAAGAAAAATAAAGTTGAGTAGGGTCTATGGAAGTTGTACTTTGATGGATCTAGAAGTAGAAACAACATGGGTGTAGGAGTGGTCCTCATTTCCCCTACGGATGAGAAAATATTATTCACACACAGGTGTATTTTACATGTTCTAATAATGTGGCATAGTATGAAGAATTGGTGCATGGCTTGCTCATTGTTGAGAAGAAGAAAATTAAGGTGTTGCAGATATTTGGGGACACAAAATTGGTTATCCATCAGGTTACCAACAAATTCCAGACAAAGAATAAGCTTCTCAAATATTATAAACATAAATTTTGGGACCTCCTTGAGAGCTTTGATGCTCTAAATCTACAAGTCGTGCCACACAAAATGAACAAGGAAGCTGACCAAATAGCGGCACTTGGTTCATAGTTCTCTATTGTTAAGGACTTTGTCAAAGGAAATACTCAGCACATTAAGATGGTGATCAAAACATCCATTCTAGACAACAACAGCAACTAGAAAGTGTTTGACAATGACATGTAAATCATCAATTGATCTAAAATGAAGTCAATGTTTCATCAAGCATGCAATTTGACTTGCATGATAGCTATGGTGACCAAGTGATACAAACTAAAGACAAACAAATTTCCTAAAGGGCTGGTCACCTTAGAGAAAATGTTCATCCCGATGATGAGTTCAAGGGTGAATAAAAGTACATGCACTCCATGCAAGAAGACTGCTCCTCAGTCACTATGGTGTGTAGGAAAGAGTTTCTACTCAAGCAGTACTTGTGCGCATGAAGAGAAATAGGCCTTCATCTCTCTCTATCAAAAATACAGTGATATATTCTCATGGGAGTATGAAGACCTCAAAGGTTTTGATCCAATTTTTGCTCAAAATTCCATTGACCTTAATCCAGTGTCAAGACTATCGTAGAAAGTGACCATTCAATCCAAAGATATATCCCCTCATGAGAAAGGAATTATCCAAACTCATTGAGGAAAAAATAAATTTTCCTATCAAATACTCTACCTGGGTCGCAAATCTGGTTCGGTGCGTAAGAAGAATGGTGAAATCAGACTCTATGTTGATTTTAGATATTTGAATAAGGAATATCTAAAGGATCATTATCCTTTGCCTTCAATGGAGAAGATTCTACAAACTGTGGCTGGCACGTAGATATTCTCCATGCTAGATGGATATTCAGGTTTCAATCAGATCCTATTCAAGGAAGAGGATCAATTCAAAATAAATTTACAACCAAGTGGGGAACATATGCATATCAGAAAATTCCCTTTGGTCTATCAAATGTGGGTGCCACATTTCAGCGTGCCATGGATATTTCCTTCAAAGGATACATCAATGAGTTCATCTTGGTTTACCTTGATGACATAACAATATTCTCAAAACAAAGTGTGGATCATATAACGCACTTAGAAAAGTCTTTGAGAGATGTAGAGAATTTGGGGTGTCTCTTAACCCCAAGAAGTGAAATTTTGTAGTGGCACAAGGCAATATCTTGGGCCATGTGGTTTCAAAGGATGCCATCACAATTGATCCTGAGCATGTTTCAGCCATCCTTGCTCCTATAGTCCTTTCTTGGCAAGATTAATTTTTTTAGGTGCTTTATCCCTAACTTTGTAGGACTTGTTTGGCCCATCACCTTGATGCTCAAAAAGGACATATCCTTAAGATGGATAGAAAGAAGAAACAAAGCTTCAACAAAATCAAGCAAGAGATTTCGTGTGTGCTAACATTTATCAATCTGAATTATTCAAAGGATTTCATCCTTTATGCTTATGGTGTTGATGCAATTTTTTTTGGTGTCCTAACATAAGAAAATGAACAAGGGATGGAACAACCAGTGGCTTTATTTAGCCATCCATTGAAGGATTGTGAATTAAAATACAGTCACATGGAGAAGCAAGTCTTCACCATCATGCATGTGCTCAATAAATTCAAAATTATGCTCGCCACCAATCATATCAAGGTATTATTCTCCCACTCTTTTGTCAGAGACTTCATCATGGGAGCAGAAATCAATGAGAAAAGAGAGCGATGGGTGACCAAAATCATGGAGTATGATGTGACTATCAAGGCCACAAAGTTAGTAAAGGGTAGTGTGCTCTGTAGGTAGATTGTTGAGGATTCACAGACTGAACCTGAAGCTTCATTATTTCTTGATGAAGACCTTCCACATGCGAGAACTTAATCTGAAGACCTTCCACATGCGAACTTGAGCGTAACATAGACCCGGTGCACGTGATTGGATAAAGGATGTGATCACATTCCTTTCCAAGGGTGCATACCATCCTGGTTTAAATAAATCAAAGAGAAGACATCTGAGGTTATAATTTTTCCCTTATGTGTTGATTGATGGACTTATCTTCAAAAGGAATCTTAATGGCATGTTTTTAAGGTGTATCAATGGTGCATAGACTAAAAAATTATTAGCAAAATTTCACGATGCATTATCTATTGGAAACTTCTCTCAAAAACTATAAAGCAATGAAAACAATGATTGCAGGTATCTTTTGGCCTACCCTATTTGCAGATGCACATAAGTGGGTCACAAAATACAAGGAATGTACTTTCTTTACAAGAAAGAAGATTGGAAACACTTCCCCTCCGAAAAATCCAAGTGGATCATCCTTTTTAATGGGGTATTGACTTCATAGGCATGATCAATCGCCCGAGGGTTGGACATAAATAGGTGTTGAAAGCTACCAATTACTTCACCAGATGGATAGAATTTGTTGTGCTTAAGGAATCAACTGAGTCAGTCATCCCTGACTTTCTCAAATGTATAGTTCCAAGGTTTGGAATTCCTCAAACCATTATCTCTAATAATACAAAGGCATTCCTTGGTACTAAAATCATTGATTGGGCTCTAAGTCTGGGCATTTTCCTGAAGACTTCTTCCAATTATTACCCTCAAGGCAATGGTTTGGTAGAATCAACAAATAATAACCTAATCAGAATCATGAAGTGCATAATGAATATCATCCAAAGATAGTGGCATACAAAGGTCTTGCATGCACTCTGGGTAGATAGAATCACATTCAAAAAAGCAATAATAACTTCACCTTATAAGATTTTCTATAGAGAGGAGGCTACCCTTCCTTTGACAATAGAGTTGAATTCATTAGCTCTTGCCCAAAAGCTAGAATTTGAAGAAGACGAGACCAGAGAGAAATTAGAATGGCAGAGCTGGTTAATCTTGAAGAACTAAGGAACTCTTCCATGATCAAGCTAGAACAACATCAACAAACAAAAAAAAAATGATTCAAAATGTAAAGGCTAGGCCTTGAACTTTCAAAGTTGGGGACTTGGTTTTAAAATGGGATAGCTGACAGATCTAAACCAAGGCATCATTCAAAGTTTGATGCACTTTGGAGTGGCCCATACATCATTCGTTCGTTCTACAAAGAAGCTAACTATTTCAAGTTAACTCATTGTTTCACCTGATTCTTAGAATTTTCTTTGAATGTGACGAAATAGATAGGGTAATGAGCATAGGAGGAATACCTATTGAAATGTTGGTTGATGGGTTATTGCATGCGTGTTGACTCCTTGATCCACAACTAATCATGAGAGATTCCTTTTGGCTGGGAGGAACTACCTGTAATGGAAAGAAAGACCACTAGAAAGAGTTAAACAATATATGCATTGGGATGTTTAGCGTGTGCTAGATGCGGGAAGTGTGATACTTCTAGATGGTTTCCCAATTCACTATTTAAAAAAATTAATCCGGTAATAAAGTAAATCCTTTTGTAATTGAAATGATTTAGGTATCTCATTTAAAACACAATAAGAAAGATCTAATCTAATAGGCTAGGTTAAAAGAAGTGTTATGTTTGTGGAGCCTGTTTTCATGTTAGAGTTTGGTACACCTTCCATGTGTTACACTTAGATATTAACCCATGGGTAATGGGTAATCGTTATGGGTTGTTTTTTGGCCCATGGTTTTTTCGGTACCCATTTTTTGTAAAACCACCTCTTCACTACCTATTGATGTACTTATAAATAGATGGACATACAATAATTTATTATGAGTTTTTTTGAAGGTGAATAGTGTGTGTGAATTCAAATGTGAATTGGGAGGGTTTGTTGAGCGCAGCTCCCAAACAAGATATGATTATTGTAACTATGAAGACTGTTGGCTTGTAATAAAATCGAGCAAGTGTTCTTGGTGGATGTAGCCCACATTGGGTGAACCACGCTAAATATTGTCTTCGTGTTGTGCATATTTCATTTATGTAATTCTATTCATACTTCTTATTATTGTTATTCTGAGGAATTATTCCGCATTAGATATAATTAATTCCTAACAATAAGATCCAAAGGTCAAGTAGTTGGTTACGATTTTTGCAGTCTAACAGAGGTCTCGGGTAGGTCATAGGTGAGTAAGAGTGATGTGGGAATAGGTAGGTAGGTCACTATTCTTGGCTTTATTGGTAGATACAGAGACCGATGTCGGTTAAGGGTGATCGATGCCAGTTAAGGAGAACCAGTTAAGGGTTACTGTGAAATACTGGGAATATCATGGAATGAGCCTTGGATCTCCCTTATGATTGCACAAAGGACTAGGCTGGTCAGAATGAGGTATTAAGTTGTTTTGGATGGGATTTGGTGAGGTTTTAATAGGAATATGGAGGGGTGAGTATTAAAGGAGGCCAATGGGTGGCTAGGAGAACAAAGGATGAAAATAAAATGATGAAATGAATGAACCAGAGGAGTAAAATGTTCTACTTACTTGGAACGATTCTAGACATATGTGAGTGAGGAATGAAGGTGTTGGTAAGAGGTTGAATGTTGTGGAGGATCACCAAATGTTGGGGAGCTCTTACATGGGCTACATGTGCTCTCTTTCTTACCTGATTGGATCAAATCTGTGTTGGAGTGAGTGTTGGATGGTTGCTGGGTGAATGTTGGATGCCTGTGTAAGAGAAAATGCTTGATCTCCTTCTTTACATGTGTGTTCTCGCTAAAAATTGTTCTCAAAAGATATGATATCTCTCAGGAATGTGCCAATGTTTTTCAACCTCAAAAATAAGGTTGTTTTGGGGTTAAAAGGTGACCTGATAGCGGTTCGCTAAGCTTAACCGACGATGGTTAAGAGTAACCGACATCGATCAAGGCAAAGTTTTCCTAGGTTTACTAAACCGGGAAGATCCCCTTGATTTTTGGGATCTAGTGTCGTTTTACATCCTGGAAGCTTCTTGTAAGCATGCAGGAATGTGGTTAGAGGGAATGTAGGCATTGATTTTTAGGGTTTGGGTAAGACTTAGTTAGTTATGGCAACTTACTAAGAATAGGTCTTAGGGTGAGGTGGCTTGATGAGGTGTCTAGGTGAGGTGTATGTGTGGACATTATCTAAATTAAGATATTTAAATAATAAATATTGTGAGGATAATGGATTAATTTAATTAAATTAATATTTATGGGGTGAAGGGGGCCATGGCTAGGTGAATGTGATGAAGGTGTTTATTTGTCGAGGGACCAAAGGGGAGTGTGACCTAATTTTACCATCTACATTTTTCCCCTTTTTTTTTGTACCTTGTGTTGGTAAGTGATGCTAAAAAATAAGATGTGGTTGCCCCATGTGTTGGTGAAGGTGATCCCCCTTAAACATGGAACTAATGAGGCAAAAGGCAAAAGCAAAGTGAGTGGTTTGATAAAAGGTGAATGATACGAAGAGGTTGGTGAATAAACAGGGGGACAAAGGAAGTAAGGTCCACTCTAGTAATCTAGGTAATGGGTCGGGTCAAAGGTAGTAATAGTTAAATGCACACACACATATAAATTGCAGCATGCTACCAGGTCAAAGAGCAAGAAAACTCTACATTGTCTAAGGTCGATAGGTTTATTCAAACAAGGTTGAAGTGATTCCATTATTCAAGGTATAGGATATGGTTATGAAACATGACATAGGTCGTGTGTTCTGCAGGTACACCAAAGGTAGGGTCAGGATAAATGGTCACGATAAGAGTTAAGGTAAGATCGTTAGGTCAACAAAACAAAAATGCTTGATCGCAAGGTATAAAGCGAACACATGAGGTCAAAGGTCACTAGCGATGGTCCAGTCCAAAAATCTAGGTCACGGCAGGGGTAAGGCCGAGGTATGGGTAAAATAAGGATTCCCAAAGGAGGATGAGGGTAGGTGGTAAATGATGAGGTATGGAGGGTAAGGTAAATGGTCAGGGTAAAGGTTGGGTGAGGTAAATGGTCGGGGTAAAGGATAGGTGGGGAAAAAAGGAGGGATGGGTAGGGTAATAGGGTAAAAAAATTGGGTGCTGTGTAAGAGAGTGTGTGATCTTTGGTTAGGGTAATCGATGCGGTAGATAGTGAAACCGACCATGGTAAGGTAGGGCACATGACTCGATGCAAGTGTAGGTAAAACCAATGTTGGTTAGGTCAAAGTTTGTTATAAAAAGAAAAAAATCTATGTTTTTTGTTATTCATTTGTCATTTAGAAAATTGAGAAAACAACAAAGGAGAGCAAAAAAGGGGAAAAGTTTCCGAGACAGAATGGAGTGGTGAGTTGGTGATCTGAGTAGTGGGTGATTGGTTATTGAGAGGTGGGTCCATAGGATTGGTGGGTGTGATTCCATTGGGTGGAGATGATGGTAGAGTTTTTTGTGATGGCAGAGGGCCGGAGAGGGATTTGGCAAGAAACCGGTGCATCAGATCACCAGGGCACGTGCCACCATGACAACGACAACATGATGAGGTAAGCGTCCAACTCTTGTTGTATTTTGTTAGATAGATTAGGTGATTTGTAAATTGGGTTTTGGTTTTTTTATTATGGGTGGGGGAAAATAAAATTGGGAAGATGGGAGGGTAAATTAGGTCAAATAGGAGGGGGAGAGAGATAAGTGGGAGAAGAGGGGAAGGAATGAGGTGTAGGGGGAGGTGTAGGTGATTTTAGGTGGGAGAAGTGTCAGGGTAGGAAGTTTTTGAGAAGGGAGGGTTTGGGGTCCGTGATTTTCACCGCAACATTGACCGATGTAAGTCGGGTTTGAACCGACATCGGTATTATTGAACCGATATCGGTCATAAAACAAATGACCAATTCTAGTTTAGGGGTGACCAAGGTCGGTTAGAGAGAACCAGCATCGATTGGGTTTTAGAGAGTAAGGGGCCAAAAGTGCCACATGTTGGGTGGTTGAGATGGGTAGGGTTAAAATAGGGTGCGGGAAAATGATAGTGGGTGAGTATGGGTGTGATAAATGTAGATTAATGTGTTATTTGTATTAGATGTAGGGAGAGATCAGCTATGCATGTAGGATAGAGTTCCACCCTTGCTTGTGATAGTTCACGGCGTAGTGACCCTTGAGGAGCTGCAACATGTGGAGGCGGTGGGCCTGAGTGGGGTTTGACGCTATCGGCATGCAAACTGCAGTTGAGTCCGATGTTCACTCTCATTGATAGATGGGATTCCACGACCAACACGCTCCACCCACCTACGCTGATGAGATTACAATCACCCTGGAGGACATGTTCAGGATTCTACGGCTACCTATATTGGGCACGCAAGTCTATTCAATCTCCTCTAAGGCCTTAGAGGAGTTGATATTGATGGTGTTTAGAGAGGGGATGGCTGAGCTGACCTTCCATAGTGCTAGATTACGTTATGGAGAGATGTACCTAGCCCATCCAGAGGAGATGAGGCTAGTAGTTCTATTGATGGAGGTAGTGTGCTCCTTTACACTACTAGATGCAGAGGGTGGGCGGTTTACCCAATCTTTGATGGGGTATTACACGACATAATGATAGACATGACCCACTTTTCCTAGGTGCCAACATTCTTGGTGCAGCTATATAAGGAGTTATGGGCATATGGGTAGCTGCACAGGTTCAACCTGTGTTGTACCTTTTTACTTCATTGTTGGGCTTATGAGCACATAGTTTGTGTGTGGTAAGAGGGATTCCCTAATCATATGCATTTCTACCAAGATTAGTGCGGGAGGGGTACAGTGATTGGTACCGCTTATTAGAGAGTGGATATCGATGTGCCCACACATTATGTGGCTTATTTCGACATTTTTTGAGGGATTTTCTGCAGAAGTGGACATCATATGGAGGTCGTATGTGGACTTCCCATCATATAGGCATATGCATGATGAGCTAGTTGAGCTCCAACTATTGAGATGGATACATGGTCATCGTGTCAGGGATCATGAGATGATCCCGGTTGATAGAGTTAGGTGGCGGTTTGGGCTGCTACAGAGATACCTCCGCCTTTCCCGTAATACAAGAGATTCAACGTGTGAGAGGCCCTTACCCCTACCACACCAAAAGTGCCCATAAGGAAGGAGGAGTAGGTAGTGGACAAGTGGATTGATGATTCCGAGGTCACGCAGACATATATAGATAGTGGTGGATGGCGTATTTACAAGCCATACCACCTAGGCCAGAAGCTCGGTTCTAGCCACCATCACGGTCTAGAGGAACACCCTATAGGGCGGTGGTGACTCTGATTACCCAATTGGGTATGGTGCAAACATAGCTTTCATGCTCGAGAGGTAGAGGTAGTGGAGTTACATGCTCGGTGGCCAATATTCGGGCCCGATGGCCAGGGTGGGGATGGAGATGGTGATGGGGATGATGGTTGGGTTACCTTATAAGTACAAGGGATAGGGTTGCAGGTCTATTTGGCCACAACTCAAGCACAGATTAAGGCATTACAGACCTAGATATAGGCATAGGGGTAGAGGGCACCACCACGTGCATCGGACCGAGTCCTAGTTACAGGTAGGAGTGGGATGACATCCCGTAGGATAGGTACTGGGTCGAAGCCTATGGGGCCACCACAGACTGTGCCTATATCTAGGTTACAGGATGCCTTAGGTGAGGAAAAATACTACCAGAATCAGGTGATGGTGGCAGGATATACTTTATATTCTATGGAGAGTACCAAGAACATCAAGCCTCAAGTGAGAGGACTAGATCTCACACTCATAGTGTAGAGAGCATAGGGGGCCATCAAGCTCCAAGGCCATATACTTTAGAGGCCACCGGCTCATGGAGACCATCTCTAGGTGAGGCGTCAGCAGGGACCCAACCACCACCTATGATGGGTGGGGAGATGTTAGTAGGTTTTTAGATAGGGTCCGAGGAGGCAGAGGGTACAGGCTATATAGATATGGAGGATATCCACCAAGATTCCGATATATGGCTCCTTATTTTGATGTATCAGTAGTCATTTTTGATATATATACCGGCTTGCATGCGAGAAGATAGTGAGGATGTACAATATTTTTAGTATATTTATAACATATACTACCCTACTTGTCAAAGAAATTGTGTATTGTTTTATTGTTTCACTGTATATGATACCAACCTATATGTCGATGACATTTTGTATTGAGTATTGGCCTGTGTGCTGACAATTTGTTTGAGATGATGGACATGATTAGATATCTGTGTACATTGTATTGAGATACCTATTTATTTATTTGATGAGATACATGAGATGCTTGATTTTTCGGTGTTTTGATGAGACTTTTAATTTTTTGTTGTGATATGGACGGAAATTAGGTGAGTTAGGCATGATGGAGCCAATTCGGTTTAGGCATGGATCGAATCAAGTCTTAGGAATGGTGGAGTTAGGTTGGTTTAGGCATGGTGGAGTCGGTTGGTTTAAGCATGATGGAGTCGGAGGTTTGTTTAGGCATGGATCAAGCTTAGGTTTGGTTTAGGCATGGTGAAGTTAGGTGGTTTAGGCATGGTGGAGTTAGGTTTTTAGGCATGGTGGAGTTAGGTTAGTTTAGGCATGGTGGAGTTAGGTTTGTTTAGGTGGAGTTAGGTTAGTTTAGGCATGGTGGAGTTAGGTTTGTTTAGGCATGGTGGAGTCAGGTTTGTTTAGGCATGGTGGAGTCAAGTTTGTTTAGGCATGGATCGAGTTAGGTTGGTTTAGGCATGGTGGAGTTAGGTTGGTTTAGGCATGGTTGAGTTGAAATTGGTTGAAGTTGTGATTCATTAATTTTTGTAATGAATGATGATATGGGTCATGTGTGAGATGTGTTATAATATACACAAGATGATGGTAGAGAAATGGTAGTTGTAATAAATGGATGTTGTGATGATGATAAAAATGTGAATCATGTGGTTTAATTTCCAATTTAGGATATAAAAGGGAAACTAAGTGGGGTAGGATGTAATGTGAGGAAGATGAAATATGAATTGTTTAGGGTAGAGAGTGGCCGAGCTAACCTCTAAGGGCCTCATGCCCTCGGAGTACTGCTTATATAGTCCCACTGAAAAGAGACCTCAGGCCGATGTAGTTCTCCCATAAGCTAGGGAAGAATATGAGGAGGTATGAAAATGAGTTGGTATGTTTTAGGCATGATGGGTTTAGTTATGTTAGGTGTGAGTGGGTTATAGGAAAATTGGTATAGGTGATGTCGATTGTGGAAAAATAAAAATACTACCCCAAAGGTAAGTTGTAACATCCTCATTTTAAACTTTAGAACAAGTGAATTTTTTTTTTTTTGATAATTGCATACTGGTTCTAAATACATAATTTAGAACTCACAATTCAATAACCATTCATATAACAGACAACCATATGCAGCTGTAATGACTCGGAGTACCTCCGATCTATTCATTCCATGACTCGGTAATCTACCGATCTATTCATGAGTAATAAGAGTCGGTGTTTTTATTTAACACACTACTCTTGCGGTTCTCCTCCCTAATCTGGGATTCAGAATGCTCGTCAAGGAATCTAATCGAATAATTGTTACCATTATTCATCGGCATCTCATCCCTTAGACTAGGTGAATTAGGACAACGCAATCAGCACTTGCATGATACTTTGGCCAAAGATTTGAAACATACTATTCATGTCTCGTATTCCTTAACGGCATACTCGTCCAACTGAATACGTCCTTCACCCCATTCATATGTTATATAGAATGTCTTATACCGACTTCATCGTCCGTCCTTCCTTTCACAATCTGAATCACTCGAGGCAGATTAACAAGGTGATAATGTTATATGGATGCCCACGAGGATTAGGGATATGATGACATCGGTTCAACCTCGCATGATTCAACCAGCGTGTCACGATACCCCGAATCTCCTAGGCAGCCATATATCATGACCACGTTCTTAATCGGACTCTGGGTAACTCGTGCGAAATCAAGTGTAAATCTTAGCGATCAATGCAAAGGGTGTCGCCATGAGTCATCTGCATTGTTGTAACTTCGAGAAGATCCTAATCTTCTCGGAGGTACAACCATGCAGTGGACTTATGTCGTCAACCTTCAAATCCGCCTCGAAAAGATCTACTCAATACCAAGCGTTACGCACTTGAGTTTAAATTACTTTTAAAGACTCTTCCCTAAGGTTAGCCTTTCCCGATCCCTGGATTCTTCGTCTTAAGACGACCCTCCTCTATAAAACCCATTACATGGTAGAGGTATTACGGTCAGTTCTCATCAAGGAGTCATTAGAATACACCTGATTCTAAAGCAACAGAATCGGACAATATCTCATAACCTTTGCTTGAGATTGCCTTCTGAACTCCATTTGATTGCATATCAGTTCTCTTAACTGAATTTATATCATACTTTTTAGTATAAAGATATAAATGATTAAGAATCCAATTTAATATTGTCCTGTCATACTTAGGACTAGGGATTAGTAATTTAATCCAGTTTGTTTAGCGTTCTCTTTAGGCTCATTTTTAACCTAACTTCTAGAAAGACAAATATTTAAATCCAATATTGCTTTCGCTAGAACAGATTAGAACTTCTAAACACTCATAAGAATTCAATCTCATTTTCTTGTAAGATTTCATTGTCAATCACAAAAGCATCCATATTATACAATGATAACAATGCCTCTTCGTTACATAAACCGAAGAAGGTCAACTATCAGAAATAGAATACAACACATAAGTATCAAACACTTATTTCCATTCCTTTCAAAACTATACAATTACATTTTATGCAACAGCATACTTGATACAATGCTTAACGGAAAAGAAACATCTTTTCACATATAGTACATCTATAAAATCAAGCTGTAATTCATTATAAATCAAATAAACAATCTGATCAGCCTGTCAGATCTGCATTGCTTTTACCTCTTACGGCAACCATCTGCAAAAATAGTCAACATGAGTCAGTTCAATGAACTGAGCATGATAAGCACTAACTTTTAAAACAATTGCAATCCATCAATTGTTTTCATTAAACACCCTGTTTAAATGAGATCAAATATCCAAATAAGTAAACATATTCAGACTATGTCCTTGTAATACAAAATGATTACAAATATGTAACTCTATCATTGTTACAAAATAGTCTTAATCACTTTCTAATATTTCATCAAATATTAAAAATCAAGGAACGAATGTATACAAACAATCATTGAATCCAAATCACAACATTGGTCAGATTGTTTCATTCTTCCAAAAGGGAAATAACATAACAATTCGGGATTCTACCAAAACGCTACAAAACAATTTCCCACTGTTAGACAAATATCAACAAATATGAAATAACGGAAGAGAAAGAACCAATCCATTCATACTTCCTTTCACATAAATTCATCACTGTACCGTCTTCTCCTATGAAAACATTTATCCAGTATATAAATGAACAAGTTAGACAAGCCGCAAGCAAGATCGCTGTTCTAAATCACGAAATAGAAACACAGCAAAACTCCTGTACAGCAACTAACACATCAACAATTCATGTGTCAACCCTAAGCCCAATGCTAGTTCCTTTTACACAGTAAGGCTTTGACACAAGTTGAAAACAAGAAACTACAAGCGTATCGCTGTAAACAACAACCTTATTGCATCAAGCAATTTGAGGTTTCCTAGAGACTATGCTATGTTGACCACACAGTATTTCCAAATCATGCTCAGTCAAATCGGACTGAATAAATGGAAAGGAACATAGCATACTTATTCTTGCTCAGTCAAAATCAGACTGAAGTAAAAAAAAATGAATACAACCAATCGATCCTTACCTTGGCGCATGCAAGTCTTAGTGTGGTATTCGCGACTTACCCAAACAAGGTCAGAACACGAAACAGTCATCCATACTCAAGGATCTCAAACAGTGACAAAAAAAAACAGGTCCAATGTCAAGTTCAGAATGAGACAAAAGTACCAGTTACCTTTCCAGAATTCCAAAGGATTCAAGCGGAGGTAACAATTCAAGCAATAGCATATGAATTCATACTGATATTCATCAACGAAGCATAATAAGAATCAGACAAACAAATTAATCTCTGATTTCACACCAAGAACCCGACTGAACTCTGCCAATATTTTTACACAAATTTGTACAGGTCGAAGACGTAAATGTTCACCTAAGATTCTGTACCACAAAACCCATGCAACACAAGAGTAATTCCCGAAAATAACAGAGGTCTATTACGTGTTATTCCTTCAAGTCGCAGGTTCAACAATCACCAACTATTTAAATATATTCAACTTGAATAAGATTCAAATATAAATCATACAATCGACTCCTCAGAGTCGTTCAGATTACAACGATTGTAAATATATACATATATATGCACACGCTGTATACTGTTAACGGGTTCATACCCATAACCGCTGAACCCTACAACAGCGTAATATGAAATTTGT
Source organism: Taxus wallichiana var. yunnanensis (assembly GCA_018340775.1). Taxonomy (NCBI): domain Eukaryota; kingdom Viridiplantae; phylum Streptophyta; class Pinopsida; order Cupressales; family Taxaceae; genus Taxus; species Taxus wallichiana. The sequence goes on from CM031233.1 coordinate 149,652,961, forward strand.
GGATAAATCCTTCTATGCCATTCATGGCAAACATTCAGAATGAAACAAGTGTAAGCAAATCAAATACCCATTTCAAGCAAGGAAATCGACTGAGTTGCTTCGAAACTTTCGAACAGCTTTTACAAAAGAAATGCAAATTCATACCCAGGAAGTCTATATCCTTATTTATTACAAATAACAGTGGCCAAAAGACCTGTTTCTTCTTACCAGGCTTCCACGAAAATCAATTCACAAAACTTATGGATGAATCTACATTCTCAGCAATAGATAGTAATATACGATTCAATCATGGACTCCTTTGAAGTCGATAAAATAAAGTACAGATGTATCTATATTATACACAAATAACAAGTAATCCCGTTATCACAATAACAAGGAAAACAACTTCCGCTAGGTCGTATAGACTACGGTAACACAACAGATTACTGTTCCTAGCAAATTAGAAGACAATGAAAACCCAAAAAGTAACATTATAAGTCTTGTATGACACAAGATGAATCTTTGTAGTATATTCCAAGGACTTAGTTGATGTATGGACATTTGCAAGATACATATTAATATGTACTTAGTATATTGAATCATTAGAGATGTTGTCATTATTTATTTATGATAGTATAGTTAGATACTATAGTTTATATAAGGGAAATACAAATATACTACAATATATGAGAAAATATTTGACAAGACATTTTATTATTCCATTATATAATATGTGTGCCCATACTTAGGAAAAATATCCCTTTTCAAACATAGAGCATTATGGAAACATATGAAGAGGTAACCTTTTCCTTTAAAGGCTATAAAAGAATGTAAATTGGTGGTGAGAGATATATGTGCATAAAAGAAGATGTATAAGGCATGATATACATAGAGATAATTATATCTAGTGTATGAGAACTATAATGATATAGATGGTGTATGTTGAATAATATATGTAACATTGATATTAGATAGAGAGATCTAAGACTTATTATGTATTTAATAATTTTATATTAATAAAGAGAAGCTATTTTTGTCGAATATTTTTAGATGTGTTTATGTTGGAATCATAGAACCAATTAAAATTTTGTCTAAGTAATATCTTTACATTAATATATCCTTCTATGTGTAATATGAGCTCCATTCTAGACCCTCTAAATTTCTTAAACTAATAACATTAATCTTATTTATTTGAGCACATAGTAACATTACTTGTTTCTTATTTACTTGTTTTTGGTGATTATTACATTGATGTTTACATGATTGATCACTAATGTATGTTTATATCAATTGTTCTAAGCTTACACATGTTTACATTGGTTGGTTAAAATACTAGATTATGCTATGTATTGTGTTAGTTATGTTAGAGGATCCTCTTGTCACCTAGTCATGTTAGTCGTCATGTCATGTGTTACTTATGTGCTTCTTGATCATGATGTTTTCTTATGATTTTGACTATGAAGTTGTGTGCTTATGTGTTTTAAGATGTTTTTACTATGGAACAACTTAGCTATATTTTATTGTTACATGTTTATTGATGTGATTTCTATCACATGCATCTTTATTCTCTATTTCCATGATATATCGTGCATCTATTGTGAAAATTACTATTGTGTGCTTCATTATGAAATATCCTTGTAGGATAATACTTTAAAATATTCAAAATACGAGATAAATTACAGCCAAATAGAAATTTGATTTTTTGCAGAAAATTAAATCTAGGGCAGTGAACATAAATAATGGATAACTCCGAAAATACTTGCTCAAATCTCTTGAAATTTTAAATGGAGCTTGCTAATACAATAACAAATATTATAGAACTATTTTTGGAATTTTTCGAATAACAAAATGCTGCTAGAAAATTACATCATGCCCTAAATAGCTGAAAACTTCTAAAATTAATATCTTCCGGAATATAGATGCAAAAATTATGAAACCTTGGAAATATTATCTATAAATATAGGAGATGATATCCCAACCTTCAAATCAGAATTTGAGGAAGTGGAAACCCTCCAAAACAGATTTGAAATCTTCAAAACAAGTCGCCCCACCTAGGAGATGGTGGAAACCCTTCGCAAATGCCTTCAAACTGATGTGAGACCTTACCAAAGAGGTTACCGTAGATCTGCCCCTGAAAAACCCATAAATATCTCCTCCAAAATGCCCAAAACCTCCAAAACCCTTCATTGAAACCCTCTGAAAATATCTCTCGAAGAACAACCCGATTTTAGCTCCAAAATGAAAAACTAGGGTGGATCTTTCACCACCAAAGAGTGCCCTACTAGCTAGGAGTGGATCTCTCACCACCGAAGCTAGGGTTCCGTGGGATCTTACTCCACAAGCTGGATATTTGCAAACAACAGTTGCACATGAAAGAAAATATAAGTGTATGCATGAATGATTTTCCTTTCACCCCTCTTCTCCTTTTATAACTTTTCCCATGCCAAGGAAACCCTAAAACGCCCAAGTCACATTTTCCCCTAGGGAAGACCAAAATAATAAAGTAACTTAAAGTTACTTTTTCCTTTTCAAGTCGCCATGGTCCAAAAAGGTGACCCCAATGCAAAATTAGAACACTAGGAGTTAAGTGGCCCCTTCCAACGATAAAACATAACATCTAGTCCCTTCGAAAGCACTTTATAAACCTGTCAATGGAAAATTATAACAACTGGACTAGATATTCATACCCAATAGCTCACAACATTCATAACCCCTTGGGCATGACTAGGTTAGGACACGTATTGCTCTCAGCCCCGTGGCGAGGGAAGGGGGACATTACAAATTAATATTTCTTATTAACACTAACACTTATCTCAAGCTGATTTTTCATAATTATATCTTATATGCTACAAGAAAACAAAGGGTCATGCCTTGGATTTCATGTTTCATATATTCTTGTGATGATAAAATGTTTTTATGGTGTGATATCCTTTTGTGTTTTTGAAATATCCCTTGTGGGATATCACTTGAAATTCACAAAATATATAAAAATAATAACAAACTAAAATTCTGATTTTAAGGACAACAATATGCAATAACAAAGAAAAATTGTATTTTTTCAAAATAATAATTTCTAACACTACCAGAAGCTTCAAATAACTTAGAAAAATATGTAGAACAATAAACAAGAGAGAAATAATTTTTATCTCTCAGATCTGATTTTATTTATTTATTTTAACTGTTGAAACTGCCTAAAAATTCCAAAAATTCACAAGGAGCTGAAATGATCTTTATAAATTTTGAAATTCAAACAACAATATATTTAAATTATAACAAATCAAATCCAACTTGGAAAAATGAAAAACTCCAACCAGAAACCTTAGAAAACACTACTGAAAAACCCTAAGTAGATCTGAAAATAAATAAATCCCAAATCGAATGAAACTCCTACGAATTTTCCAATCTTTCCTCAAACATTGGAAATAATATAATTTATACATGACTGAAGTATGGACTAAATAATATCTCTCTCAGACCGAGAAAACCTTTAAGATTCTTTGATAACTCTGATATGAAAACCTAATTTGAATGAAGCCCAAATTATCAAACTAGGAAGGATCTTTCACCACCGAAGAGTGTTGTGCTCGCTAGTAGTGGATCTCTTACCACCAAAGCTAGGACTCTTGTGGGATCTGTTTTCCATTTTTACAACCTTGTAAAAATTGGACAACTTGGATAGGTGTGGAATTGTGAGCTTGATCAATTTTCAATATCGTGGATGTCTATAAAGGGCCACGAGGAGTTTGAGAATCCATGGATGATTTAGAAAATATGTGGCCAAATGACAAAAGCCACCAAATCACTAGAGCGTACATCAGAGGTTGACCAATGTCATAGGGAACTTAAGCGAAGTTGCAGTGGATAAAATGATCTGTAAATGATTATTCAAAAGTCACACTACATTGGATGAAGCCACGAGATGAAGTGGGGGAGATAATAAATCCATGGGGAACTAAATAGCCACGATACATAAGGAAGGGATGCGCAGGATAACAATGACCACACATCAAAGGAAAACAACATTTTTCTACACATAACCAAAAATGGATATAACCTTTGATCCAATGATTTGATCTTTACAAATCTTATATCATTGGAGAAATTTCAACCTCATCATGTAATGAAACATGTATTTCTCAATTCAAATGAGGGAAGGTGGGTGAAATAGAGGAAAATTTCTCCAACATGTAAAGGTATTGTTCTAGGTGGCGCAACCACAAAAATTTAATGTAGTATGGGCACCCATTTCTTCTTCAACAAGGCAAAAGGTGTGGGGAAGTGAATTTACAAAGGTGCTAAATTATTTTCAGAAAATTCATTTGAAGTAATCGGTGGGTGGAAGGAGGAATTTGAATTTCCCTCTCTTTTCTTATTCTTTCTTCTTCTTCCATTTTTATATATATTGTAAAATGATGTCTAGTTTTAATGTTGGATACTTTGGGAATATGAGGGCATCATTTTAATGTTGCATAAGTGTTCTAAGAGTTGCATGTCTTGGAACACAATTATGTGAATGTTTTATATCTTCTTCCCGTGTTGTAAAATCTATGCATTATTTTTAAGCAATAAAATCATTTGTTTTGTGGCTCGTTTAGGCATTAATAGGTATCTTATTGTGTCTCCTTTCCTTTTCATTTAATTGTGGGTATGTTGTGTGCATTCTTCCAGAATCTATATCTATTATGCATCATGAAAGTGGGAATCAGATGCTACTTGAACTATGGTCATCATTTCGACCCTTTTCATCATCATTTTCCCCATTTTCTCTCTTTCAGAAGTATCTTTCCCCTTATTTTTGGTGTTATCACCTTCTCTAGTTTAGGTTTCTATTTTATACATCTCCTTCTCACCCTGGTCCCTTGGAAATTTAGAGTAGAGTTAGATAGTTGCATTTCAATTCCTAGGAGTAGTTTAGCATTAGGAATAAGTAGAGGAAGTCGGCCTTCTCCGAGGTCTATCTTAGTTCGAATCCCACAACTTGGAGACAGTCCCATGTTGTCTCAAAGCCCTATATTCTTTTGATTAGGATGGGTGTAATTTTGAGCTCCAATAGTTTTGGCATGCCCAGTGGGACTTAGAAATTAATATTTCCAATTTTATCAAGTTTGGGTGTGTATCTTGGTGAAACTCTAGCCTTTGAGAGGCTTTACAACAACACATCTGGTGAATCCATTCATAAAATCAACTATTTTCAGTAGTACTAGTGGTTCAAGTTCATGAGAAGGATCCAAACACGGTCTAGAACAAGAGAAGAAGGAACATTTGAATATTTGTAGCTATCTCCAGGAAGAAGAGTAAGAAGAAGAGAACCTCATAGTTCTCCATCTCCACTGAAAAAAAATCTTTCAACACCTCCTCATGGTAGGCCCTTCTTGTAGTCCACTAGAGTTCTTAGACCTGATCAGAACGGATCAACAACCACCAAATCCTTTTGTCAACTTCATATGTAGCAGTACACTTTCCCTAAATGCATAGAATCCCATCCCAAGTAGCAACCTTGAAAAATATCCCATTTTTCATAGAGAAAATCATACTACTCCATCTGATCACATTCAAGACATTGCAAATGTATGTGCCATACATGAAATTACTTGGGATGGATGTAGTTGTAAAAATTTTGGATTCATCATTCAAAGGAAAGGCTTTATAATTTTTCAGAAGTCGACAACTAGTTCAATTCAAAATGGAATGTGCTATATACAACACAGTGTAATCAGTTTGGAGAAAGGGAAAATAATCTATCTCTTTTGGATTAGTTGACTACAATTAAGAGATTACCAAATGAGAAGATGGTGGATTTCAAATTCCAATTCTAGAGAACATGGGATAGAATTCCAATCCTTGTAAGACTAGCTGCTTAAGGTGCATTCCTCTATTTCTTAAAATATCTTAATTATGATATATTTGTCATGATACAATCTATGGGAGGGATAACTCTACCAGAGCCTATGCAATTGCAATTAGAGCTGAAAATATTTTAATACAAGATGGAAATTAGCCCCTAGGCCACCCATGCCCTTGTATCCTAAATTACCTCTAGCCGCTCAACCCTATATTGCTCCTATCCCTAAACAAAATTCACAACTATTGCTTCCACATCTCAGACCTCTACACAACAAAAGGAAGATGAGGATATGAAGGATCTAATCAGAAATTTAACTAACAAAGTTATATCCCTAGAGAAACAACAAACCTAATCCTATAAAAATCAAGGGAAATATTTAAATCAAGGGTATCAACCATATAGAAATCAACAACCTAATCAAATATATACAAAAAACCAACAAAATAATAGATGGCAAGGTCAAAGTGCTCCTCTTCCATTAGCAACAATTCCTCCTCCACAAGCACTTCCTACTCCTAGCTCAAGCCAAGCATTGGTTCCAGTACAAAATAACATGGTCTCAAGAAACTGAGTGGTGTTTCCCATGCAATTTTCTACATGATCAATTAAGTTGTGAAAGGGAAATGCATATTCAAGCTTATATGATTCAAGGATCTTCCATTCAATAAGAGCCATTTTTAGAAGCACCTAATTTAAATGTGGAAGCAAGTTCAAGAAGCCAATATTGATGTCAATCTCATGTTCTTTGGAGTTGAGGATCTTTGTGTGGTCAATCAAGTGGTAGGTAGCTCTAACATACCCCAAATCAACGTTGTTGATAATAGGCGACACAAGAAAAGGATGTTAGAATCACAATCCGCATCTTCCCATGGTGAAGGTGATGTCAAACTAAGGAGAAAGAGATTGGTTTAGATAAGAAAAAACTTCATGAGATGTCTAGTAAGTCTTTCCTAGAAAAGGAGGTTGTTTTTCAAGCAAAACCACTTATTCAAATTCTGTAAGTAACAAAAGAAAGAAAATAACATGCCATACATGCAGAAATCCATGGGTCTTCTATTTAATATTGTTGAGAAAATGAATAATACCAATGTTAATGTGACAATGTGGGATGCATTGGATATTCCATCATAGAGAGATCTCTTATGTGAAGCCCTTAAGCAACTACCTCAGGTGGATCTAGTAATGAAAAGAATCATGCTATGGTTCATGTCTATCAAGAAAAGGAAGACCAAGTAAGTAAAATTGTCAAAACCCCACCCTTCTATATGTCATTAATTATGGGAAAGCACTTGGTTCATAATTGTATGATTGATTCAGGGCTAGTACCTCTGTAATGCCCAAGAAAATTACTGATATTTTGGGTCTCAAATATAGTCTTGTGTCTAAGGGAGTTTTTACAACTTGATGGGTCAACTATGGGTGTATTGGGAGTAATAAAATATATTGAGTTAACACTTCATGCCTGCCCAAGCCTCACCATAACCCATGACATTTCAGTCATTGAATTTCCTCCCATGTTTTCCATTTGCTTGTCTAGAGATTTCACTACTAAGGTTGGTGGCTATTTATCTTCATATTGGACTCACATGCTTTTAAGAACTAGATATGGTACAAGATTTACAATACAAGTTGAGCCCATATTTTCTTACCATATTGAGTCATATGATCCTAACCCCATCCAATAAAATTTTCTAATACAAGAAGGATAAGAATAAGGTTCAAATTCATATGAACAACCTATCTCTCCTTCCATGCCTGATTTATTGCTAGATGAATGGGCTGAGAGAGATCATAAATTTGATCCTTATGATGAAAGAAGCTCAAGACCTTTGAGACTAGTCTCGGTACCTATTACCTTCTCCAAGAAGAATCTTTAATACCCACACCATTTAAGCAAAAAAAAGGAAATGCTTTTGGACTATGGCGAATGTTTTTGATGGTTCTAGAAGAAGAAATAAATTTGGGGTAGATGTTGTGCTAATCTTTCCATTGAATGAGAAGTTCTTCTTTGCTCACAAATTGCAGTTTTCATGCTCTAACAACATGGCGAGTACGAAGCATTAGTACATGGTATTTTGATCGTTGAAAAGAGGAAAATAAAAAATTTGCAGATTTTTGGAGATACTGAATTGGTCATTCACCAAGTTACAGGGAAATGTGCAATGAAGAACAAGTTGTTAAAGGCTTACAAACATAGAGTCTGGGATCTGCTAGAGATCTTTGACACCCTTAACCTACAAGTTGTGCCTAGAAATTTGAACAAGGAAGCAAATCAAATGGCAGATCTTGGTTCTCAATTCTCACCTATTGAGGATTTGATCAAGGGAAATGAACAACATATCAAGATGGTGGTAGGCCATCGATTCCGGATAATCGAGACCAGTTGGTATGTTTTTTCAACATGATGAAAAAATTGTCCAATTTATACAAAATGAAGTTGATTTCTCCTCAAAAATGCAATTTGAGTTTTAAGAAATCTATGGTGATCAAATAATTCAACTAAAAATGAACAAATTACCAAAGGGATTTGGTCACTCTGAAGTAGATATTAAGTCTCGATGATGAATTCAAAGGAGTGGATAATAAAATGGTGGTAAAACAAGAAGATTGCTAACCGATCACATTTTCACCTAGTAAAGAACTTCTACTTAGGAAGATATGTGGTGAGAATGAAAAACAAAATTTTATTTCCGTATGTCAAATTTTCAGTGATGTGTTTTCATGGGATTATGAAGATTTAAAAGAATTTAATCCAGATATATTCCAACATTCTATTGATCTTGATCCCAATGTTAAGCCAACTAGACAAAAACAAAGGCCAGTTAATCCCAAAATTGAGCCCCTCATGAGAAAGGAGTTATCCAAACTTATTGAGGCCAAGATAATTTTTCCTATCAAATACTCTACATGGGTAAAATTGGTTCTAGTAAGGAAGAAAAATGGAGAAATCAGGATTTGTGTGGATTTTAGAGACTTGAATAAAGCATCTCTAAAGGATCATTATCCTTTACCTTCCATGGAGTAGATCCTACAGATAGTAGCAAGAGCTAAGAGGTTTTCCATGCTTGATGGATACTCAGGTTTCAATCAGATCAAAGTGAAAGAAGAAGATTAGTACAAAACTACATTCACTACTAAATGGGGAACATATGCATACCAAAAAATTCCCTTTGGCTTATCAAATGCAAGTGCCACTTTCCAAAGAGTGATGGACATTGCTTTCAAGGGGTACATCAATCAATTCATCTTGGTTTACCTAGATGACATCACTGTCTTCTCAAAGTAGAGTGAGATCATATGAAGCACCTAGAGAAAGTATTTGAAAGATGCATGGAATTTGGTGTCTCTTAACCCCAAGAAATGTAACTTTGTGGTCCCTAGAGGTAAAATTTTGGGTCACATTATTTCAAAGGAGGGCATTTCCATTGATCCAGAAAGAATTTCAGCCATCTTGGCTCTTTCCTTGCCAACTCACAAGAAGGCCTTGTAGTCATTCCTTGGAAAAATAAACTTTTTAGGCATTTCATTCCTAACTTCGTGGGTTTGGTAAGACCTATTACTCTCATGCTTAAGAAGGATTCAACTTTCAAGTGGACTGCGAAGGGAAAGAAAACTTTGAGAAGATAAAACAAGAGATTTCTCAAGCTCCTACATTGATCAACCCTGACTATACCAAGGATTTCATTTATATATGGGGAATCCATTATTGCCGCAATTTTAACTCAAAAAAATAATCAAGGACTAGAGCATCATGTGGCCTTCTTTCAGTCAAACACTGAAGAATTATGAGCTCAAGTACAACCACATTGAAAAACAAGTGTTTCTATCATGAGAGCTTTGAAGAAATTCAAAAGCATGATTGCTACTAACCACATCAAAGTTTTAGTATCACATCCCAGCATCAGAGACTTCATCATGGGAGCAAAAATCAGTGAGAAATGAGATAGATGGGTAACTAAAATTATGGAATATGATGTGATCATCAAATCTAGAAAGTTGGTGAGAAGAAGGGAACTTTTGAGTAGTCGAATTTAGATCATCAAGAGATGTTCCTCATGAATGAAGAGCCTTTAAACAATGTTGAATGAAAAAGGATGAAAGAAATGTATTTATGATCATAGTTGGATTGTGGATATGACTAAGTTCTTATCTACCGGTGCATATCCTATGGGATTGAACAAAAAAAGAAGACATCTCGAGGTTGTGGTCTATTCCCTACATATTGGTTGGTGGCGTATTGTTCAAAAGACATATTGATGGAGTGTTGCTCAAGTGCATTGAAGGTGAACAATGTGACAAATTTATATTTGAGTTCCATGATGGTTTCTCGGGTGGACATTTTTCTGCTAAAGCTACAACATGAAAATTATAAAAGAAAGATACTTTTGGCCTACATTGTTCACGGATGCTCACAGATGGGTGAGGAAATGCAAGGAATGTGCGCTCTTCACTAGAAAGAAAATATTGGTGGCTCTCCCACTTCATCCAATTTAGGAAGATCAACCATTTTCACAATGGGGTCTTGAATTCATTGGTATGATTAATCCTCCATCTAGTATTGACCACAAATGGGTTTTAATAGCAACAAATTATTTCACCAGGTGGATGGAAGTCATGCCATTGAAGGAAGCCATTGAATCAGTCATCCTGGAATTTCTTGAAGAAATATTTACAAGGTTTGGAGTCCCTTAGACTATCATTTCTGATAATGCAAAGGCTTTCTTAGGATCAAATATTTCTGATTGGGATCTTGGTATTGGGATTTATCTTAAGACTTCTTCCAATTATTACCCCTAAGGTAATGGATTGGTAGAATCTACTAATAAGAATCTGATTAGGATCATGAAGAGGAAAATGGATATTAACCAAAGGTAGTGGCACACAAAAGTGAGAAATGCTCTCTAGGAAGATAGGATGACAATGAAGAAAGCTATTAGAACTTCTCCCTACAAATTGGTATATGGTAAAGAGGAAAGATTTCCATTGTCACTAGAATTGCCTTCACTAGAATAAGCTCAACAAGATGGAATTTGAAGGCACGGATCAAAGGGAGATCAAGAATGGTGGAGTTGGTAGAACTTGAGAGGAGTTAGGGATGTCACCATGAACAAACTAGAACAACATCAAAAGTCAACCAAATAGTGGTTTGATAGGAAGGCTAGAGATCAGACATTCAAAGTTGGAGATCTAGTCTTAAAATGGGATGTAGATCGAGCTAAACCAGGAAGACACTCCAAATTTGATGCAATTTGGAGTGGACCATACATCATCACTGCTTGCAAGGAAGCTAACTCATTTGAGTTATTTGATCTTGATGGGAATGCATTTCAAATCCCAGTTAATGGGATTTACCTCAAACCCTCTCATTAAGATATTTCATTGCATCTTGTACATAATAGTTTAGATTTTCAATTCCTCTAAGTGATTTCAACACATTGTATTTTTGGTAGTATAGGTTTCTTTCCCTAAGTTCTTTCACATAGTCTTGTTGCTTGAGGATTTTCTTGTGCATAGTTTTCATCATGTTTCTAAGGTTTTTGTAGGAAGAAATCAGTCGGATCAGTTGCAATCATCTCATAAAATCAAATGCAGAGCAACTAAATCAAATTTGGGAATCCAAGTTTAGAGTTCAGATCAGTTTCTAGATATCAGGTTGAATCCATGCCCAATGGATGCTTCAAGGCCACTAATCAATTCATCTAGCAGGAATATGTTCCCTGTGAGTCACAAAAATGTTGTCCATTTTTACACCCTTGTAAAAATTGGACAACTTGGATAGGTGTGGACTTGAGAACTTGATCATTTTTGAATACTACATAAGTCTAGAAAGGGTGTGAAGGAGTTTGAGCATGCCATAAATTATTTGGAAAATATGTGGCTAAAGGAAAAAATTTTCTAAAGCCTGGAAAGTACAATGGAGGTTGAATAATTCCATGAGATAACTTAAGTGAATCCGCGGTGGATGAAAGGATTTGTAGATGATTATTCAAAAGTCACACAATATTGGATGAAGCCGAGGGATGAAGCGGGGAGATAGTAAACCTGCGAAGGAAATAAATAGCCGTGATACATAATGAAGGGACACTGAAAAGGATAAGAAAAGTTGCACATGGAAGGAAAACAACATTTTTCCATGCATAACCTAAAAATGGAGATAACCTTCAATCCAATGATTTGATCTTTGCAAATCTTATATCATTGGAGAAATTTCAACCTCCTCATGTAGTGAAACCTGTATTTCTCAACTCAAATGAGGGAAAGTGGGTGAAAAAGAGGAAGATGTCCCCAACATGCAAAGGTACTATTCCAGATGATGCAACCACTAGAATTTAATGCAGTATGAGCACCCATTTCTTCAACAAGGAAAAAGGTGGGGAAAGTGAATTTGTAGAGGTGCTCATATCTTTTCAGAAAATTAATTAGAAGTGGTTGGTGGGTGGAAGGAGGAATTCAAATTTCCCTCTCTTTTCTTCTTCTTTCTTCTTCTTCCATTTTTCTATATATTATAAAATGATGCCTAGTTTTAATGTTGGATACTTTGGGAATGTGAGGGAATCATTTTAATGTTGCACAAGTGTTCTAAGAGTCGCATGCCTTGGATCATAATTCTGTGAATGTTTTACATCTTCTTCCTGCATTGTAAAATATGTGCATGATATTTAAGCAATAAAATCATCTATTTTGTGGCTCATTTTAGCCTTAATGGGTATATTATTATGTCTCCTTTCCTTTTCATTCATTCATGGGTATGTTGTGTGCATTCTTACAGAATATATATCTATTATGCATCGTGAAAGTGGGAATTTAGACAATGCTTTGAGTTTTGGTCATCATTTTAATTCTTTTCATGAACGTTTTCCCATTTTATCTCTTTGAAGTATCTTTCCCCTTATTTTTGGTGTTATCACCTTCTCTAGTTTAGGTTTATGTTTTATGCATCTCCTTCTCACCTTGGCCCCTTGGAAATTTAGAGTAGAGCTAGATAGTTGCATTTCAATTCCTATGAATAGTTTAGCATTTGGAATAAGTAGAGGAAGTTGATCTTCTCTAGAGGTTTATCTCAGTTTGAGTCCCATAACTTGGAGATAGTCCCATGTTGTCTCAAAGCCCTAGATTCTTTTGATATGGGGACGAGTGTAATTTTGAGATCCAACATGATCTTATTCCACAAGCAAAAAGCATGCAATTATCAATGCCTTCAATATCATAAAAGAGTGAGTGTATGAATGGATTCTTTCCTCTCCCCCACGTGCTTCCTTTTATAATTTCTCATTGCAACAAAGGGCCTAAAAGAACCCTAGTCGACCTCCTTGGGCGAAAAACACATAATAATAAAATAAATTAAGTTAATTTATCACCACTAATCCAAAAGTACACTTAAGTTATCTCAACACAAAATTAGAACATAAATTACCATAGGGGAGCATCAAACAACCTTATTTCACTTAAGTTACCTCAAACTACATGTCCAACATCGAAACATAACCTATAAGTGAAATGAAGGTGTGAACAAAAACCAATAACCATCAACGTCACTAGCCCCTTGGGCATGACCAAGGCTAAGACATTAAAAATCCTCCTAGGCCATCTATTTGAAAGTGGGGACATTACGTCCTAATCTCCTCCCGATAAATGCTTGACCCCAAGAATTATCCAATCATGATGCATAAATTGAATACCATAATGCAATTTTATCCACTTCTCCCCTATGATCTAACCAAAGATTGGTGTAATCCGAAGTAACCAAGACACCTCATGTAGTCATCATGCTCTCCATGTCATGTAGATAACAATGCTACCCCAAGTAGTATGATTCCCAAACTAACTCTCTATTGATACCCACACCGAAATTGCTAATATTTCAGTCCCGCCAATTTGAATTTTTCATCATGTGATCACTCAATGCCTCTCAAGTCAACTTTGTGGGTACAAAATTCCCCTACGAACCCTATGACATCCTCTAGATCAACCTATGAAATAATCCATATAAAAAAAAAGCGTGAAAACTCTCCCACATAACCCACACTAATGTAAGATAAGGGATCTTCATAATGTATCTCAATCTGTCACATAGGGGAAAATCCCAAAACTCGGTAAATGGTCAACCAACAATATCAAATCTACAAAATGTAGCCTAGTTTTTACCCATAAACACCCAAGGCACGCTGACACATCACTCAACTTGAACTGAGCACTCACCCAAAGTACACAAGGGTACCACGTCCCTCTTTTATGTCATCTTGTTTAATGACTTAGCATGATTAAACAGATATTCTATAACCATAACAGATAACTAATATATTGCAGTGCATAAATCGATCTAGATCCTAGCCATATGCAATATTACTTAGCAAGAATCAAGATTAACTTTACCATATATGAATCAGTAACAGATGTGTCTACAATCAATATCCAACCGTAAAGATCCATTATATTAAATACTTCAAAACACAAAAGCTTCTTACATACATAGTAAATTCACCATAGTCATGCACGCCCATAGACTTGTAGCATAACCCTATTACAAAAATGATCCTTTCAAACCGTGAAAATCAATACATATTTATAGGGGTGGGGAATTTCCCTTCACCGCCTATGCACCTTTCAAAAATAGGCTACATGCTAATAATAGCCATGCACCTTTACATGATAAATACGAGAGCATGCAAGCTCACTAATAATAGATTATCTAATAATACAACTGCAATATAATCCTATTATTAGCTCCAAAAACTACATGGAACTTGATCTTATACCCTTCCAAAATAGCCTTCATGTCCTTGGATGCTCCTTAAGTCTTCGAAAAATGTGCATTTGACCGCATGTCCATAATTAGCCCCAATCTACAAAATGGCTAAGTCCTGATTTCAAACCATCTTGGGTACACCTGTTCTATTATAGTTCTACACACGTTCACGTGCCTTATGCCCAAGTGTCGAATCCTCCTAGACCTTCATACTTAAGCTATATTACATCAACTCAACATTACCCCACACTAATTTTATTGCGGTCCCCAATAGTAGGTAATCATAACTTATTTCTCCATGAATAAAGAATAATGAATAAAAAATGAAAGAATAAAGGAATTACTACACCCAAAGAATGAGAAACTATTCGACACTTTTCTCTTCTATTGACAGGATCAACTTTGGATATTCAATCTTAATCTTTGCCTCCAATGCATTCCAATCACTTAGCACTTTATTTTTCTTATCTGGGATGTCTACAACTATGGATTCCATTTCATCAAGAGTCATCTTTTCACCTTCATTCTGTAAGACCCTAAGAACATTAGCCATGCTCGAGACCATTCCCTCCATTATATCCATCCTTTCCATGATGATTTTCCCAAGATAAGGGAGTTCATACAATGTAAAACCCCCACCTTTGCCAATAATTTTTCTAGCATCATGTACATAACCATGTCATCTATTGTTCTCTTATTTTTCTTCATAACCAACAACTTATCTAGTTCATCCTTGTTATCCTTCGTTCTATGATTATAATCACTCACCTTGTACCGGTGAATGTATGAGTCCTAATCATGACCCATATAAACCCCTTCCAGGTATTGCATTTCAAAAACCTACTCTCGGGAGCGTCTTGAATTTGATTTCAACCTCTTTTTGCTTCTTCCCCCTTATCACCACTCTAGGTGCTCTTTTTGGTGCCATATCCACTATAACGGTTTGTTTTTTCAACTTATTCGATCTCCGTAACTCAATTTTGTGTTCCCTAGCTCAAAACCTTGGTCTCTAGCTCAAATCTGAACCCTAAATGTCAATGTTCTTCCTCACACGTCTCTGCTTCACTCAAACACTTCT
The DNA here is from genome assembly GCA_018340775.1 of Taxus wallichiana var. yunnanensis. NCBI lineage: Eukaryota > Viridiplantae > Streptophyta > Pinopsida > Cupressales > Taxaceae > Taxus > Taxus wallichiana. The sequence continues at coordinate 149,668,609 of CM031233.1, forward strand.
CCAAATGGAGTGACACTCACCCTAGTGCGTAAATCGACAAATGAAATTGGTTCGTATCTCTCCGCACTTCATAAAGCTTGTTTGCTAGATCACTCATCAACAAATCGTTCAAATTATCTTGATAAAAAAGGTGAAAATGACTTTAGAACACAACCTTATGTATATTTTCAAAAAATGTATGCATTTATTGCTCGCCACCTACCACCGTACTTTGCATTAACTTGACATTTCTTAAATTTTTCGCGTTGATTTTTCCTCGCCATAGTCATAATATTTTGGTGCACCTACCAATCCTTGGCCACATACCTTATTTCACGTTCCTGCATACACCAAAGTACTCCACCAATGCACCTTTTACTAAGTAGTTTCCACTCTGCTACAACCTACCTCACATTACACTATACGTCCATCCATACGTGGTCTTCATTCGTGAGAAATCTTCCTCAATCCACACCATTACTTCAAGCACCTACAAAAATATATTTAGGCATATTTATCTTCAAATAACATTAAAACTTAGTCCATGTACCCTATATATACGCACCCCACACTAAGGGTATGCGCGGTCCTTTGCGCATGAGAGCACTTAGATAGTAATCACTTCCACAGTGCAAGCGCACTTATTACACAAAATGCGAGAACTAAATTGAAAAATCATAGCAAGGATGAAAGAAACACATATAAAGGAATTGCATTAAGGAAATCTAAGCTAAGTGGCAATATTGCCTTATTACAAACACCAAGAAGACTTATTTATAGTAAGGCTTCAACCTACTCCTGTTGAAGTAACCGGGAAACCGTGTTCCATCTAGTGCCTCTATCTGGAAAACACACGAATCAAGTATATAATTTATAACATACAGTCCCAACCAATGCACTTTAAGATTTCCAGGGTAGCACAAAAAAATTGAATCATAAAGAAGAACCATCTATCCAACTGCAAGCTTCTTATCCTTAATATGTCTATCATGTCATGCCTTTTCCTAGATTTTTCTTGATGTTGAATCCATCTCGGCTATAATAGACCTTTCATCACACTGCATCAGTTTACTAATACACTCTTCAAGTGCTTGCTCATCATTCAAACCTCATGTGCGTGTAATACCCAGAGAAGGTAACATGAATTTCTTTGGAACAATAGCCTCGTGCCAAACACTAATTGAAATGGTGTGGCCTTATTCAACCTCTTGTAGGTTGTCCTATATGACCAAAGTACATTAGATACTTTATCATCCTAGTATTTTCTTCCAACATTACAAATTTTAGTCAATGTATGGCTCAATATCTTGTTGAAAGCCTCAAGCAGTTCCATTTTCCGAGGGTGATAGGGTGTTATTTTATGGTGTGCAACCATAAATTTTGCCAATAGTATTCTGATGGTCTCATTAAGAAAATGAGTACCCCTATCACTTTTCAAACTTAAAGGACATCCATACCTGTTGATAATATTTTCCCACAGAAACCTTGTTGTTGTAGTTGATGTACAATCCTTTATAGGTGTCAATTCTTCCCACCTTGTGAGATAGTCTGTACAAGTTATAATATAGCGCGATACAATATTGTGTGTGGGTAGGAAATAGGACCAAAAAGTCAATGGCCCATTTCTCAAATGGTTCTACGCACTAGCAATCAACTTGAAAGGCATTTAATCTCTATGTCCATGATTTCCAAGGTGATGACAATGGTCACATGCCTTACAATATTCTTTGCAATCCTTGTATAATGTTTCCTACCATAGACCAACTAATATAATCTTGCACATGGTGGCATCTCCCACATAATGTCCACCTACAATACCACCATGAGCCTCCTCCATAATTTCTTTGTGCTTATGCTCAAGTACACATTGAAACAAAAATTCATGCAAACATAGTTTGTATAAGTCTCCACTGATCAACATATAAGGCATGACACAAATGATAAGTTGTTTCTTCTCTAGATCCTTCATCCCTTCAGGCTCCACACCAATTCTAAAAAATATAACAATGTCTTCTAATTTAAAGGGTGTGTAGTTCAATCGAACAAATGTGCATCCGGCATTGTGTCTTTAATGATCCGTGTGTCCTCACCTATATTAATCCTTGATAAATGATCTTGTTTAGAATTACTCTTTCCTAGCTTCACCACGACTATAAAGTCAAATTCTTGAAACAACAATATCCAATGGCATATGCGTCCCTAAAAAATTGTCTTGTTCACTAAATAATTCAAGGCCATGTGGTTTGTATAAAAGATGAAAGGTGTTTGAACAAGTACTATCAAAACTTATGGAGCATGTAGATCATGGACAAGGCCTCACACTCTATAGTTGTGTAATTCTATTTTATTGGAGTTAACTTATTGCTCGCAAAGAAAATAGGATGATCAATAATCCCTTTTCCAGGATGGGATAATACCACACAAATGGCCATACCAGAGGCATCGACATCCACATGAAAAGTTTTGTCCCATGAAGGAAATGTTATAATAGGCGTTGTAGTAAGTCTTTCCTTTAGTGTCTCAAATGTGCATTGTTGTGCTTCACCCTAATAGAATGTATCTACCCTTCATCAAATCCTACAAGGGTGCAACAACCTTGGTGTATCCTTTGATGTAATTCCTGTAATATCTGTTGGTCCCAAGAAATTTGCACACATCGCTCTTGTTAGCAGGTTCCTCTAGGCCCAAAATGATAAAGCAACCTTAGTAGGATCTACTAACAAGCCTTTCTTATAGATGATGTGTCATATAAAATTCCCAAAGGGTGTGTCAAAAAAAAACTTCTTGATGTTTAAAGAGATGCTCAACTACCAACATCTTTCAAACATGAGCCATAAGTTATCACAAGTGATCCTTCACAAGCCCATAAAGCTGTCCAATCATCCAAATATACCGATAGAACTTGTGATTAAAGTCTTGGAATGCTTACACAACAATGCGTGAAAATACTGTAGGCACATTCTTTAATCCAAAGGGCATAACTGTGTATGAAAAAATTCCCCACTTAGTCATGAAAGTCATCTTCTCTTGATCCTCTTTAGCTATCTGTACCTAATGATATCCAGAAAATCCATCAGTAAAGGAGTAGATCTCGCGCTCTACAACGCCTTCCAAGATTTCTTTAGTAAATGGTGTGGGGAAAGGATCAATTACATATGCAACATTTAACTCCCTGTAATCCACACAAATTATGATTCTTCCATCCTTCTTAATCTTGATCACCATAGGGATAACCTACTATGACTTCTCATTGGGCTCAATGATTTCAGAATTCAACATCTTATCAATTTATTCCTTTACCTTGAAAGCGCATGTTAAGAATCATCTTGTAAGGCCTCTTCCTAAATGGGCGTGCACCCTCCTTTAGATTGATTCTCATTTCACCCAATGATTCATGCACCCCTTTCAATTCATGATAACTACTAGGGAATAGGTCCTGAAAGTTGTGCAATGGCTCAATTATCTTAGTATCTTTAGAGTCAAACCAATAATCTCCAATGATGGCCTCCTTAGGTTCATCTTCTGTTCCAATGTTGACCTTTTTAGTTTTCATGGGCTCATGGTAGGCACGTGCTTTCTCATCTACACTCTCTAAGACCTCACGTATACCCTATGTATGCTCAACATCTAGATTATCCTCTTCTTCATCATCAATGACATATACCATTTTCCCTTTTCTTTTTCTAGGTAGGCGTGCCCAAGTTTTTCTACATTTGTCTCTTCTTCTTCAAAGTGTTTGCCAAGTCGACTCACCTACTAAAGTCTAAATAATTTCCTCACCATTGCACTATCTACCATAGTCAAGAACTTCATAACCTATAATGCCTCATTCACCGGATGTTTAGTGGAAAAATAGTCAAAGGTCTGAATCATACATGTAGTAAGTTCTTGCCAATTTCTAGTCTCTCTATTCAACTCTACATAGACATACCCATGCACGTGCGCAACATCACAAGGTGAAATAGACCTTTTGCACCCACAACAAAGGTGGGAAGGCTTCCTTCCCCCTGTCCAAAGTCTCACACACTATTTAACATGGTGTTGAACATGATCCTTATCATGAAATTCACATATCTGAGTAGGCGCATTATTCGGAGAAATATAACAGAGAAGGTGATTCTTACTTCTTGCCATTCCAAGAGATTATCCCTATGAACCATCCACAAGCATGATATTATATTTTATAGAGTATAAACTAGCATATTCCTTCTTTCCACTTGATCTATCCATTGTAATTCCATAGCGTGCAGGAATACCTCAGGATTTCCTTTGCCCGATGCACCTTGGTACCTAGTTACCGCTCAAGCACCTAACACAATGTGGCTCGCTCACGCATGTAAGTGCACTTCTCACTTCATGCCCAACCATTTCATAAGTTCAATGTGCCCATTTTTCACATGCAACACTATTAGTATCGCTCATGGACTATGCATCATCCCACTAGAGAACTCCTTCCTTTGATGGCTCAAGCACTTCCGGATCTCTAATGGTGCACACATAAATCATGTTTAAATATTTTTCACTTAAAAGATCTACATAAGGTGTAACTTTCCCTTCTATCAAAGAAATGTTGAGGCACTCTTCCTTGTTTTCAAAAATTACATATTCTTTGTTCAAGCGTAGATCCGTATTGTTTTCATAACACCAAGGGTGCTGAAGTAGTCTTTGGAAAATTGTGTGCTTCTACATGCAAAGATCTCAAAGTCTCCAAGTAAACTTGGCCCCCTATATAGTAATTGTGGCATCCTTCAAGACTTCAATGGGCATGGCCTTAGTCCTATTTGCCATAAACAACAAATTTGAAGATGATTACAATGGTAGTCTGCCCGTCTGAATCCACGCGTCCAAAGTGAGTACATTCACTTTCGCACATGTATAAATCAAAATACTACTCAAAAGCTAACCAAGCAACAACAACATTTAGAGTGATATCCTTATCATAATCCAAGTTATGAAGAGGGAGGTTAGCATGATTAATGCCTTTCATGCTCAAATCTAGTTCACGAGAATGTTTCCCTTTAACCAGTTCCCCAATAAAGGAATAATGTTATCTTATCACAACATCTTAGAAACCTCTTTTAGATCATCAACATCTATCCGATGAAGCTCGATTCACTCTTTTATTCTAACTTCCGCGACTGTTCTTTCAAACACATTGTATCTCACCCTGAATATTCCTAATCACCTCCATGGTCTCTTGATAAACCTCCTTTTGATGCATAGGAGTGTCCTGGATACTTTGCATGTAGTAACTCCTCCTTTATAATTTCAGGATTCTATTTTAGAACTTCTCTTATATGTGCAACCTCAGCGAGTGTAGTGATCTTCATAGGTACCAACTCAGGATTAGGTGCTAACTCCGGCATCCACTGATCTTCCACAGTGTGTTGCACTCTAACCATCACCGCACCCTTATCTTGCTTTTGTTTCTTACTTAAGTATTCATAAAAGTTGAGGAATTCTTCATAGTTGTGGTTATTTTTGCAAAAAGAACAAATAATATTCTGAGGGCATTCACGCTTGTAGTGATCAGGAGATCTGCATGTATAGCATGTTCCACAAGGGAACTCACTTCTTCCATCACCATGACCTCCGCCTATGAATCCTCCTTGGTACCCTCCTCCTCTACCAAGGCCTCCATCAAAGTACCCTTCATTATGATCATGATCACGATACTCACCTTTCTCCTTAGAGTTATTTGCAATGCTGGTCTAACGAACACTAGTATTTATGGCACTATGGATCTAATCAATCAACCTACAATTTTCAGTATCATGAGTGGTAGACCTGCGAATCTTTAGTAATAGGACACATTCTTCCTTATCATGAATTACAACAAAGGGCATGTACTTGAGTCATGATCCAAGTGACAAATCTCACAATCTAGCAACATGGTGCACACTGACTTCTGAGGAAAACTATCTTTAGTATGCCCTTCTACTTCACAATTTGTACACCAAATTCCACTGCGCATCTCATGCGTTGAATTTGATGACAATTTCTCTAGCTGTTTAGCCATGACTGCAATCTAGGCCTCCAAAAATGGGCCCATTCCTGTGTCTACACTTTCCACTACCTCAGCGCACAAAGATGCTTTAAGTGCCTCCACAGATCTGTATAAGTTTTGTGTGTGATTTCCCTTCTAAAAGGCATGATGAGTCCTCTAATGAACCATTGAGCATGCTGACTCGAGTGTATATCATAAGATAACTTTAATAGAAGGGTTTTGAACCATGCATCATACTCTCGAACACTCTTAGTGGTGCATTGCTTGATGTCCTTAAGTGCGCTTATACTTTTCTGATCAAATTCAGGAATATAAACTCTTTCAAGAAAACATCCCGCAGCGTGGTATAATCTACACAATCTTGGTGTGGATCAATTTTTTTGTACCAACTATGTGTGTGCCCTTGCAATGTAGTTGCAAACTGGCTTGCCTTGTAATCTAGAGTTGTAATCCCTTTTGTGCCCATAGTATTTCACAAATATGCACATGCTCACATTTGCATCTTCTATCCCTCTATATTCTAGAAGATGAAGAGACATTTCCATATAAATATTCTGGGGTTGGTGCGAACTTTCCCACTATATCTAGAACCTGTATTTCCTCATGTGTTTCCTCCACCCTCAGAACCACCAGATCCACTAGATCTCCAACCACATAATCCTCCGAAGTAAGTAATGGACCATAGGATGAACTTCTTTATGCTCCAATAGTTATGCCAAACTATACTCACACATTCTCGTGAAGTTGTGCTACTTCCAGATGTTATGCCAACATTCGCGCACCCATGTTCTGTGATGATGAAGTGTCAAAGAAGATACCTCCAAACTGTCCTCCAAATAACATAGATTATGATTGTGCCACCATAGATGAATAAGATACCTAGTTAACTTCTTAACTTGCAGTGCAAATTAACTCTATCTACTCTAACGCTTACTATCGACACTAGCTTGCTTACTTTTAACTATCATAGAATCTGTAAAACCAAGCACAAAGGATAGGTCACCAAGTAGGATTAGATGCATGCCTGTGGTTCTCAATATTTATTTTTCCTCCATTCAAATCCGAAACGGGTTCTATGCCATGCTTTCCCAAATGGGGGAGTTCCAGATGCTCTGGCTCCATGTCCTCTGTGTGAGCTCCAAATCCTTCATGAGCCATCTCTCTCCTCAATGCCATTTGTTCTATAACTTCATGCTACTTCTCTAAATCCTCTCGCGTGCCTTATTAAAGTTAAACTTAATTTCTTCTCTTTGCCTTTCTATCACCTAATCTACCATCTTTCACCACACCTACTCCTGCCCCCACGTGTGGTGAGGTTTAGCTAGCCATAGGTTTCTCTTTGAAATCAAGATTCATAATTAAGATCTTAATTTCTAAAGGAATGTTGTGCAAATAAGATCCACAGGCTCACGTAAGAACTGGAACTCAACAACTTATGGACAAGAGTAAGTAGAAACTACGTACTCTAGAATACCATGGAACCAATGATCCACAATGCGCATCCACGTCAGATCTGCATCATACAAGGCCTAGAATTCTTCATGCGTCTAAACAAGTGTACAAAACCTCCAATTTCTCTTTGATGCATAAGAAACCAACCACTCATATAATTCTATAGGAAAGATGGCGAAGAACATCTCATATAACTTTTCATACAAATTTTGTTCAACCCGCGCATGCGCATAAAATTTAGGCCCAATGATAAATCTATGAGCATATTATTCCTCTAAATCATCTAACCACTCCTCAATACTAGTCAAGGTTAATCGATACGTCTTCATCATGAAACATCTTAAAAACAACTGAAAAAGAGGTCTCGACAATGGAACCAAAATGTATCCTAGTTTTTACCCACTTTAAAGGCGTGCTTACCCATCACTTAGCAAGGGTACTAGGTTCCTCTTTTATTTCATCTTGTTCAAGGAGTTAGCATGATTAAACAAATATTCTAGATCCATAACAGATAACTAATATATTGTAGTGCATAAACCAGTTCTAGATCCTAACCATATGCAAGATTACTTAGCAAGAATCAAGATTAACTTTACCGTACATGAATCTAGTAACATATGTGTCTACAATCAATATCCAACCATAAAGATCCATTATATTAATTACTATAAAACACATAAGCTTCTTACATACATAGTATAGTCACCATAGTCATGTGCGCCCATATTCTCACAAAGCATAACCCTATTACAAAGGTGACCCTCTCAAACCTGTGCAAAATAATACATATTTATAGGGGTGGGGATTTTCCCTTCATCGCCTATGCACCTTTAAAAAATAGGCTATACGGTAATAATATCCATGTGCCTTTACATAATAAATACAAGATCATGCAATTTTGTAAATAATAGATTATTTAATAATACAACTACATTATAATCCTATTATTAGCTCCAAAACATTGCATGGTGTTTGATCTTCTACCCGTCAAAATAACCTTGAGGTCCTTGTGTGCTCCTTGAGTCTTCCAAAAACATTCACCGCACTCCATGCCCATAATTAGCTCGAATTTGAAAAAATAGCTAAGTCTTGATATCAAACCATCCTAGATGCACCTTGTTCCATTATAGTTTCATGTGCTTTATGCCTGCGCGCCCAATCCTCTTGTGCCTTCACACTTAAGTTGTAATACATCAGCTCAATAGATAGTTCACCTCCTGTGATGAATGTGAACCTACTAAATAACCATGTAGATGAGTCAACTTCGTCCCTCCACTGATTAGCACGTGGGTGAAGTGTTCACCATGCTTAGAAGAAGTAAAATACATAGGAGTGTTATCCCATGTCGACTTAGGAAATGATGAACCTATATACTCGATTTTCATGATGAAAAACCACACATCCCTGTATAAAGTTGAGGATATCCTCCCTTAACCCATGTCATTTGAACCTCTCCCATATGAACTTATAGGTCTCATCGAAGATCGAGTGTCAGGACATGGAAGAACAATGCAAACGCCATAGTATCTCCTTCCTTAACCATGAATTTCACACAAGGTACAATATTCCTTGATATAATATCATATTGTCCTTCAATCAGTAGTTCTCATCCTATGTGTGACTATCCAGAATCTCACAAGTGTGTTGGTTCTTGGAGTAATCAACAAGAAAATGAGATCTCCAATCTATCGAAACCTCAGATAACCAACATAATGATAAACTTGGATGATCTGAACCTGTAACCCCAATCTCTGTAACTGTCTCATGTGCAACACTACTGGTCACACCCATATCCATCGAACTCCACATCGGCCCGCAATAGTAAAACACCTCATCGTGCTGGAAAGTCCTCTTCATCCCCTTGGTTGTAACCACTCTAGGTGCTCCTATAGATAAGCCTCTCAAGATTACATTCCTGCCCTTGGACTTAAACTTCAACTCTATCATCTGAAATTTAGTCCGGAACTCACCAAGAGATTGAAGCCACCGCCCTCCCAACATTATGTTATTCATTCCCATACCAACAATGTGGAAATCATCGGTAACTGTGTAGCTACCCATAGCGATGCTCAACTATGGAACTCTTCGTGTGCATCTCATATACTCTCCATTGGCTACAACAATGTTGAAGCCCTCAAATTCTTCTATCTGTAGACCTTGCCTCTCAACCAAGGATGCATCAATGAAGTTGTGGGTAGCCCCACTATCAATGAGTACCACAACACATTGACCCTGTATAACTCCTCTAACCATGAATGCCTTGTACATCAGAGTACTAGACAATGTAGCTATAATCTCTCAAGGAAAAGTCTCATCCTCTTGCTCCACATCAGCACTGTCCAATGCAACTCCATCTCCAACATCCATCTCGTGGGTCTCTAACTCCTCATCTTTGTCACCCTCACTCTCTTCAAAGACCTCAATGAATTGGGCCTTTCCTTCCCTATGTAATCATGCCCTAGAGCCCAAGGTGTACGACAATCAAAACATAGTTTCTTTCACCTCAACTCATCTCTAAGCTCTCAGGAAGTGAATGGCTTCTTAGCCACATCCTGCCTAGGTGTAGGCTCCTTCTGCTAAAGCTCATCTGGTCTAGATGGAGGTTCCTTTTGCTGAACTCGAGGTGGAAACCTCGACTTTGGAGTGGCTAACTCCAAATCTTGGGCTCTCCTAATAGCATCATGCAATGAAGAAGGCTCAAATGCCTTCACAAACCCTGCTAGTGCATCTTCCAAACCCGCTATGAAGAGAGAAGTCAATCTCATCTCTGAAACATCAGGAACCATAACTGAAAGCCTCTAAAAATCTGCAATGTAACCATCCAAAGAACTTGTCTACCTCAAGTGAGTCAATTCTTTGAAGAACCTATCAGGATCCCTCCTGTCAAACCTGCTCATCAACCTCTATGTAAAATCTACATATGTATCAATATGCATGTGCCCCTGTGTAATGAGACCATGATGCCACCAATCATGTGCATCTCCCTCAAGATGTAGGATTGCAAATTTAATTGCATCCTCTTCACACATGGGATTCAAGTCAAAGTATGTCTTCAACTTCTGAATCCATGATTATGTTGTATAATTCTTCAAACCATCAAAGTTTGGAATGTATATTTGTCCCAAAATCCTCTGTAACTCAGGAACCTACGTCAGATGGTCCCTCTTGGGTTTGTTACCAATCTTCATCCTGCAATACTCTGGAAATGGCATGTTTTCTCGGAAACCCTCACTCAAAGATTGATACTTCTCCCAACAAGATTCCTCATCAAATACTTCTTCTGTTGCCCCACCGGTGAAGCTTCCGGATCCTTCAAGAAAGAGGGCTCTTGAAGTCCCAAAGGCTTGGTAAAAGAGCAGGGAGATCGCTGCCCTGAATGTCCACTTTCACCTCTTTGAGCCTGTTGCCCCATATTACTATTTTCTCCTCTATCCGCCTGAGGCCCAGATCTGCCTTGTGATAGTCTCTCTGTGAGTTGGCTCAAATAGAGGTTTGTAGTCTCCTGTTGCTTAACCATATTGGTGAATAATTTCTTCATTAAATCCACATTGAGATCTTCACTGTCACCCATTTTTAACCCAAACAGGCTAGAGGAACAACAACTCTGATACCACTGAAATATCCCTTGTGGGATATCACTTGAAATTCACAAAATATATAAAAATAATAGCGAAATAATTTTATTTTATTTTTTCTGATTTTTAGGATAGCAATAAGCAGAAAAAATAAAAAAAAATTGTATTTTTTAGAATAATAATTTCTAATATTACCTTAAGATTCAAATAACTTATAAAATTATGTAGAACAGTAAACAAGAGAGAAATAATTTTTATCTCTCATATATGATTTTATTATTTATTTTAATCATTAAATCGCCTAAAATCCCAAAAATTCACAAAGAGCTGAAATGATCTTTATAAATTTTGAATTTCAAACAACAATATATTTAACTTATAACAAATCAAATCCAACCTGGAAAACTAAAAATCCAACCAGAAACCCTAGAAAACACTTTTGCAAAACCCTAAATAAGTAGATCTACAAATTAATAAATCCTAAACTAAATGAAACTCCTCCTAGGAATTTGCCAAGCTTGCCTCAAAAGCTGGAAATAATTTGATCTATAGATGGATGAAGTATGGAAAAAATAATCTCTCTCTAACACCGAGAAAACCCTTGAAATTCTCTGAAAATTTGATTTGAATGAAGCTCCAAATTAGCAAACTAAAGAGGATCTATCACCATCGAAGAGTGTTATGCTAACTAGTAGTAGATCTCTCACCACCGAAGCTAGGGTTCCTATGGGATCTTACTCTACAAGGAAAAAATCATGCAACCAACAATGACTTCAATATCATAAAAGAGTGAGTGTATGAATGAATTCGCTCCTCTCCCCAAGTGCTTCCTTTTATAACTTTTCATTGTAACAAAGGGCCCAAAAGAACCCTAATCAACCTCCTTGGGGGGAAATCCACATAATAATAAAATAACTTAAGTTACTTTATCACCACTAATCCAAAAGTACACTTAAGTTATCCCAACACAAAATTAGAACATAAAGTACCATAGGGGAGCATCACACAACCTTATTTCACTTAAGTCACCTCAAAGTATGTGTCCAATGTCGAAACATAACCTATAAGTGAAATGAAGGTGCAAACCATACCCAATAACCATCAACGTCACTAGCCCCTTGGGCATGACCAAGGCTAAGATAGATGAAAAGCCTCCTAGGCCATTTACTTGAATTGAGGACATTCTAGTTTGTATGCTTACATTACATAGTTAGATCTTACATTATGTGTTATATATACTTCAAACACAACACACAACTCTTTCTTTTGTGATAATTGATTCACAAGATTCGTTCCTCATTTAAAAAGGGAGCATATAATAGACTTATTTAAGAGATTTAAGATATTTCAAATAGAGCATTTGACATTCGAGAGATAGACTGTGATTTAGATGGGTCATATTTAAATATTACTGAGATATTTCACACACATTCTATATGATTTTGGGAGACATTTGATCATTCATTAAAACATTTCACATAAATTTAAGGGACATTTAAACACATATTTGAACATTCCATATAATTTTGAGATACATTGGATCATAGAAGGCATAAAATTTATTCATCTTTAGGCACTATATCAACATTTGGAGGAGGCATGTTCACATTGAGGGATGGATCGATCACATGGAGCATGTATTTTATCGTGTGTACATAAGTAATTTTTTTTTCTAAATTTTAGATCGATGGTAATATGTCCGTACATTTTGGTCAAAATTTTGTCTACATCGAAGATCCATTTCTACATACAAATTTCATTTGAAATCCCACAAGTAGAGGATGATGTCATTGCAAACCGGTGTTCAATTCTTTTTACAAGAAGAGAATAAAGTCTGTTCATGTTTCTTCATTTTAAGATGAATTTTTAGACAATCGAGGCTATGTGGTACGTAATTATGCATTTATCGATTTTTTAAAATTCAAGGTGAAGTTGAGGTTTTTAAAGGACCCACATCCTTTTTTACTATTTAGGAATAATCATGAGGAACCCGAGTGAAGAAACTTTTGGTGTGCTTCATTTGCGGAGATATTCCAACTTAAGATTCCAGCAAACTAAGTGAAGTAATTTTTGGTGAGCTACATCTACGGTGTAGTCCAACTAACTGAATGAAGAGTTTCTAGAATGATGCATCTGCGCAGCGTAATCCAACTAAGAGTCCAACTAATAATCCAACGTATTGCATCTACGAGAAGAAGCGCAGATTGCGCCACTACATCGATTTTAGAGATTTCGCATCCTGTGACAAATAGTGAAGCCACATCCTATGGTAAAAACACCTCCGAAGAGGATAGTTCCTCATGAGGATTTGAAACTAGGTGGACTAGCACACAATCGCGCTACTTGACCACACCACTCCCACCCCATCAATTTTGGTTCTCTACTTTTAGTACTACCTTCCGAAAGGTTTTTGGTGAATCTGTATTCCTCATCTATTCAATTCAATAATTACATATTTTGGCGAAGATCCACCCCAAGACATTCTCTAATCAAGTTCAAAAAGGTGTAAACTTGGTTCACATGCCAACATGTGTGTTTGTTCCTTATCTTTTGAATTTCAATCTTTTAATGGTTCATATATTTTAGTTTTCTTATCATTAAGAGATGTTACTTTACACATGTTTTCATGCATGTTTTCACATGGAATAAATGGTAAATTCTAATCATACCCATCAAAAGCCATAGTGGTTATCATGGGTAGAAACATATTTTATCTTTTAATATAACATTTCTTTAAATAATAGTTTAAAATTTGTTGAACCTTGGTCATTGGTGTTGTCATTGATGTTAAGTAAAATTGATGGCAAAGGAGTGAGTGGTGAAGTGACGTATATACAATGCATGAAGGATGGTTTTAGTGTGCTACATGTTTGGTTAATTAGGTAGGAGTATCCTAGAGCTATGTAAATGGTTAGAAAACTTGGCCAGGTGTTCTACATGTCATACATGATGAGTATAACATGAGAAATAGCTTCAGGAATGAGTAGTAGGTCAAATTTTTGGAATCAATGTTGTAACTAGCTCATTTAGGCCTAGTTCTAGTGTCTAATGAGGTGTAAGAGATAAATTCAGGTCATGGAAATACTAGGTAAGCATGGGATGATCCTAGGGATGTTGTCTAGGACATGTTTGAGCATCAACAAGGTTTATTTTAGCTCTTGGAGGAAAAATTCAAAACTTCATCAAAGCGCCTTGAGGACTAGAAGTAAATTTTGAGGTAAATGAGATATGTCTTAAGCTATATAAGAAAACATATGGCTAACCAACACATGGAATGTGTAGAGGGGTGTCTTTTAGTGAAATTTCATCAAATTTTGAAATGGGGATTTTAAGTTATTCAAGTTTTCCTAAAATTGGTCTCTGTTAAATAATGCAATTTGAGCACCTTGGCTTCTTAGCATCCAAAAAAAAATTGTAGATCCTTCTTCGAATAAATCATAGAAGAAATTTTTGAATAGAACTCCAATCATGAATTTTTGCAAAACTTTTTAGGGAAATTGGTTAAGAAACAAAGAAGTTATGAACGTTTTTATAACAAGATTTTTCTCTCTCCATGTCCTCTCCTTGAAGCGATAGGAATAAAATTATTTCTTTTTCCTCCAAATCAATTGGGAATAACATGAAAACTACTCATAATTGTATAATACCTTCGCATGAAGTAAAATTTGTGGAATTTTTATTTTTCAAGGTGGTGCACTTGCAGTGTAGGTGAATCTCAATCCTTGTAAAGGTGTGTATAGTGCTTAGTGTGAATGGTTGGTGTTTACAAGAGGTGGAAAGAAATTTTTGTTCTTAAACTATATGATACTCATCAGAATACAATATCCCTAAATGTCACATTCAATCCAAAGTCTTAATCATATGTTGCTCTGTGATGAACAACACGTATAGGACCAAAACAATCATCTCAAGGAACTCACAATAGTATGGTTTATGAGCATGTAAGGAAAAAAATTGTTCTCGTGAAAGGACTAAACTTGTTCACAATGATGTATAAGTGAGATAAGTAGCTATGTATGTGAAGGTTTTATGAGCAAGGTACATTCAAATCAAGACTTCACAGTAGAGTTCTAAAAGCCAATTTGCACTTTGATCTAGCAAAAGTTGTTTCCATGTCCATACTCCTTGAAATGGTGAGTGTTCCAATATTGAAGGTGTTGTAAATAAAATATCCCTCTCATAACAATGCTCTAGAAGTATGTGAAAGAGTCTAGACAAGTGGATTTTTTTTTTTTTTGAAAAATGGGCACAGAGCCTTGACAATTTTGTGAGACGGTGGTAGTGGTTAAAATTGTAAGCCTTCCTTTTGCCAAGTTCAAAATCAAAAATGGAAATTTTTAGCTCCATACAACTATTGAAACATTCATAAAGGTATATTGCTACAATGGCAGGTTTGAGATGATCGAGCTCTCAAATTGTGGGCTAGGGTTTTGTGACTCAAACCCTCACTATCACGATTTGAATAAGGTAGATCACTTGATGTAATTGCATGCCCTTAAACAATAAAATGAGCTTTGAAATTTTTTATAAATGTGTTAACAAACTCTCAAATCATTTAATTGGTGTAATTTTAAGGAAGAAATGTGTTAAGCAAACTCTCAAATTGTTTCACCTTTATGCAGATTATAATGCATTTTTGTGTGCTTCAAATAGAGTGTATAGGAGTTGAATGGAAAAGTGTAAGGAGTAAAATGAGGATTCAAAGGTTTGTATAAAGGGTATGTAATGTGTAAGTAACTTCTTAAACACTCATCAAAGATATGATGATTCTAAGATTGATTATTACAACATATGTATTAAGAAGTAAGAAGATCTTGTTAGTGCATTCATACCTAAATGGAGTAAAAGGGAGTTTAAACATGTACTTAACACTAATCATCTAACATAAAGGAATTTTGGAAGTACCTATAATAATGTGAAAATATGATTGAAACATGACAAAATCCATAATGACCCGAGGACAATTAGATAAAAAATTATTTCACTTCCTTGGTATGTGAAAAGTTTCAATCTTCTCTTTGAAGGTGAAGAGTCATAAAAATTGGAGGAAAAAAAGATATGTAAAAGTTTTATTATGTGAAAAAGGTTTTTTTGTGTTGTTGAATGATGAAAATGATAATATTGGATGAAGATTGAAGGTGCGAATGTAATAAAAATCTAAAAATGGTAGGATCATGTTAAAGGAAGATAATTTTCGATACCATGAATGAATGAACCATTTTCTCCTAAAACTAATGTTATTTTTATGATGAAGGTGTCTTTTAATAAGTTGTGAGTGCAAGTTAGGAGAAGTAATAATAATGCAAGTGATATGAAATGAATGAAAAGTTAGGAGCTTGAGAAAATAAACCCTTCAATGATGAATGCATAGAATTTATCGGAAGACTTGATTATAATTATTACTGTGCAAGCACTAAAATATGCAAGGATAAAGGTGTATGTTTTGCTAAATGAGGATAAATGAGTAGAAAAATAGGTGGTAATAATCAAACCTTTGATTTAACTGAATGTATTAAACACAAAGGGGTTAAGGTAAACATAAAATATAATAGCTTGAATACATATGAGATAAGGTCTTGATTGTATGAGATTGACCTTGCAAGTTATAATGCATGCAACCTAGTGAGGGAGTGGAATCGACAAGAAATTGTACTTGATATCAAAATTGTATGACAAAGATTTGTAGTAGATTGAAGAAAGAAGAATTAGGAGCAGAACATAAGAGTGTAAGAAAATTTAGAGGTCATTATCAGTTTGTATAAGACAACAATCTAAGTGTGATCAAATTTTGTGAGCAATTCTAAGTGACAACTTAACAGGTGGGGAGTTGTAGCTTCCTGTGATTTAAAGCTCACTAAAGGTCAGTTGTAGCTGAACCAAACTTGGGAGTTGAAGCTTCTAGATAGGTTGAAGCTTGTCAAAGATTGAGTGGAAACTTGGTAAAATTTTGGAGTTGCAGCTCCAGGTTGAGTTGAAGCTCAACCATGAAATCAATGTAACAAATATAGGACAATTTGGTCCTAAGCATAGTTCTTTGTTTAGTGGGTTTTTTTCTAGTTTGGGTTTCCCACATTAACTCTATCTCTGTGTGTTATCTCTCTTTTTAGTTTCTTATGAATGCTAGTTTGGTATTGATGATGAAAATTGAATGAACTAATTTATGAGGTAAAAATTTGAATAGAAATTGATTCACCCCCCCCTCTCAGTGTCCTAATTTCCAACAATTGGTATCAGAGCCTGGTTCTCCAGAGTTAATCCTAATAACTTGGAGGTGATCCTGAAGACACAAACATGAGTAAATTAGCAGAATCAATGTTGAAAAATAAGTATGAGATTTCTCAAGCTCTTATAAATGAATTAAAGACATAAATCAATCTCAAGGAATTTAATCATGGTCAAGAACTTAATGAGATGGATTCATTTGTTGAGAAAGTGTCAAAGGCTTTGAGAGACAAAGAAAATGCTTGCCTTAAATTTGAAGAGGAACTAAATACCTGAAGATTGAGTTGGAACAAGTTACTAACCAGCTTGATGGCTTATAAAGAAAAAAATACATTCTGGTGAAGTAGAACATGAGATATGTCAGAAACTATTCAATCCAAGAGTGAAGAATGTGAGAAATTAAATACAAATCTAAAGATCCTCAAAGAGGAAATAGAACAAGCAAGGAAAAGGGAATTTAAGGTTGAATCAATCCATGCATTTTATCAAGGATGTTCAAAGGCTAAGAAGGAAAAAAGAGCACATGAAGGTTGTTAGGAAGCCAAATGCAAGAAGATTATCAGGTAAGTTTCATGGAATTTTCTTTTCATGCAATATTTTTGGGCATAGTGATAGAGCTAGGGGAATTGCATGAGTAAGTTTGACAAAGAACATCCATGGAGAGATTGTAGTAATGAATATGAAAAGAATATAGTGTGTTTCAATTGTAAAGAAAAAGGTCACATAGCCAAGTACTTGCCTAGAAGAACTAGTAAATCAATTTTGGGAAGAAGGTGACTCAAGAGGAAAGAATTATGTGGTATGTTTCAATTGTCATAGGCAAGGGCACTTTGCTAGACATTTCTATGAGACTTCTAGATACAAAAAAAAGAAATATACACCTAGAAGGAAAGGAAATAAGGTGTTTAAGGTGAAAGTAAGTTCCAAGGATGAAGCCAAGTCAGTCATGGTTGAAAGAGGCATTGGAAAGAAGAAGGTAAAATACATCTACAAAGTCAAGAACACTAACTCCAACCCTGAAAAGGTAAAGAAGGAAAAAGGACCAACATGGGAAGATAATGAAGAAATGAGACAAGACATGACAACTATAGGAGAAGCAAGCTCAATCCAAACATCAAAAGGTGGTGAAATCCAAGAAGAAATTTTACCCCTAGTTGTGGTAGAACAAATCTATGAGACACATCACACGTGTTTATTAGGATTCAAGTCAGAAAATGAAGGCTTAAGAGATGAAAGTTCCTCATCAAAGAATGTATCCAAGAAGAGTGACAAGGAATTGAGGAAAAGAAAGGATAATATTGAGTCATCATGTTGTTTTGACATGATCTAAGAGACATGATATACCTTCTCTAAGCTTCTACAAGGTATACACTAGTTAAAAAAGAAGCACAATCTACTCTTCATTTGTCTACTAATCAAGTAATCCTCATAGTGAAGTTAAATAATTATTTTATGGATGTTGCAAAGTGAAGGATGGCTCAAAAGTGATTGAATTTTTTTCTGCCCCTATCAAGTTGTCAAGATGGTTGATGAGAAATGAAAGGATGATTGAACAAATAGGAGCCATTAATCATATTATCAATACACACCTTTCTCGAGCAAGGTTGTATACGTTATTCAAAGGAATAAGAAGTTGGTGAACAACACTTCTTGGAACTAAGGAGATCAGTAAACAATATTATAAAAGGAAACAAGCTCTAGAAAAGGTAATGTGAAGCTAATGTAGGTCATAGATTGGTATCTCAAGCCTTGATGTAAGGAGTTCAGTGAAGTAATCAAGTCAACATGATGAAAGGAGATATAAATGAAGATATATATTACATTCTAGACTGATTATACACATATTGAAGACCTAGTAGAGAATCAAGTAAGGAATAATTATGCTCAAGACTTACAAGATACTTAAATGAAACTTCATGAACCTTTTTTGCTAATCAAATTTGTCTCTATGATGAAGTTGAGTAAATGGGTAAAAGTATGTTTCAGAAGGTGAGTCATCATCAATAGGAGTTCATCAAGGTCCTCATAAGGTTTTCAATATATGTGGAACCACAAGGTATGACCTTTTTGAATATAATAAAATCCTTATACATGTATAGGTGTGTAATTGATGTTTGAAATCTTGAGGTCATAATTATGTAGAGTTGAGTTCTATTAAGTTAATTAAACCTCAAGAAGGTTAGGTTTTATGGCCCATTGTGTTTACCAGGTCTTGAGACACAAAGTGTTGATAACATCATAAAATATGTTATGATCAAGAAAGTTTGTGCCCAATTTTTAAATTCTTGTCTTAATGAGCATGTGCACCTTCCATGTGTTTTTTCATATCATCGTGTCAAGTGTGTCTTGTCACAAATTTGTGGTCATGATGTGCATAAAAGGTCTGAAGGAAAGATGTAATAGTTATGTACAAACATGTATGAGTAAAGGAGTTGAATATCTCACTTTGGCTATATCAAGAAAACTCGTATGTGAGAACTCAATGTATATGTTTATGTTGATTGAGATGAAAGTCTAACTGTAACTCATCATTAAATCAGCAAAGTTATCAAATTAAATAAGCATGAAATGGTAATTCATTGAATGCATTAAGTTTGTATGAACTTAAAATGGTTGTCCCAACCCTGAAAGATAGATGATAAGAAGTATTTCATTGTGATCCATGTGTGGTGACTCGGTTTTCAAATGAGGAATCTCTTAAAGTTTCCTTGACAAAGTAGATCTGAAATGTATTATTGGTAGTAAAAATGTAACATCAAATCATGAACATGTCATACATGGTAACTTCATATTCCCTTAGTGTGATTTTGGAGGAAGTAGTGTAACTTGTTATATCATGTTGGTTATGGTCCCAAGACACTTGTGATAGAGCTCAAAAGACATATTAGCTGAAAATTTGATGTCAATAGAAAATAGGAATGGTGTTAGTAGAAAAGAGGAAGGCTTCTCAAAAAATTCTACAGAGGTCACTTTGAAAATTTGAGGGTATTCATTGTACTTTGAAATCTTTGGAAACTATCTCTGCGAAGTTAAGTCTTAGGAGGCAGAGCTACATCATCATATAATACACAAGGTGTGCTTATATTCAAAGATGTTTCCAACCACTTTGTAAACCAATGCATCATTAAATCTATGAAAATATCTTTTGGAACTTGTGCAAGAGAAATCAAGGTATCACTATTGAGATTTGATATGTTAAACTCAAGTACGAGTTTTGTTCTAAGTTCTAAGCAAGTGAAATGGTCATGTAAGGTGTATAAGGAGCTTTATCACCAGCATGTTATAGTGAAAGGTGTCCTAAGAATATTCTTAGGGAAGCTGGTGAAATCTTGAACATGTCTTAAACATGATCTATAAACACTATCTCATCAAAAATATTGTCAAGTTCAACAATTATCAAATCTTGTATGACTAAAGTAAAAAGTAGTGTATGAGGAACTATGAACACTTGATTGTATTGTCAATATCAAAGGTAAATTTTTCAGAGTAAGAACAATATACAGAGATATATTTGCATAGAGAAAACGTAAGAATCAATATACTATCATTAATGCACTAAGCTAGATTGTTGAGATCTGTGAAGCTCCTAAAAGTAGAAGAACATCGTTGAGGTCCATGGAGGGTAACACATGAGTAAGCTAAGGGTCATTTATGTAGAATGCCATTCACTATTATCAGAAATTTGAAGATCTACAAGTGAAAATTACCTATGATTTCCATTCATTCCTGAGATAAGTGTATGATATGTCATTAAGAACCAAAATTGATCTCAAATTAGGTATCATGTGTTCTACTATCAACTATAGTCGGTAGATGTTGGTGTTGACCTTCAATCTATGCTTAAAGTTCCTCGAGGTCTATAATGAAAAAATGGGTTTGTCAACATAAAGATATATTTCAAAGGTTATGAAATGATGATCCAAACTCCATGTGTGTGCTATAAAGTGTGTTGTATTTGATATTTCATCTCGGTGGAAAAGTTAGTCCCAAAACAAGTCAAGACAGTAGTAGTATACATCGAAATAATTCTTCAGAGGAAAGTTTATTGTGACTTTTCACTTCATGAGTCAAGAGAACAACATAAGAACTCAAAATTTTGCATTTTCAAGTAGAGAAAGGTTTCATTGGCCTAAGGGGGTGATGTGTATGGTCTTCATGGTGTGAATAGAATTTCAAGGCTTGTAAAAGTTTGTTTTAGATTTACTGAATGTGTCATTAAGGGAGCATGGTCCTAAAAGTGAATATCACAGGGTTAGAGGAAACCTTTGTGATATTAAGTATGAGAATGGCCTAGAAGTAATGTAAAACTTAAGTGAAGGGAAAATAAGGAGAGTATCAGACCAAGGGAGCAGTTGAGCTTGGTGTTTAGCATGGTGAAGTGAGATGGTAGAATATGGATAAAAATGGTTAGGGGGGGTAGTGAGGTTGATTGGTGGAGATATCAAGATAGTAATGCTAATCCAAGGGGGAACTTATTGAGGTAAGAAGGTGTTTTCTAAATGATTATCTATTTTTGTTTGTTCTATTGAATGCATGATAATTTGTCATAGATGTTAAAGGGGAAGAGAATGTTGTCGTAGAAACCGGGAAGGGTGATGTGAGCTACCAATGTGTGTTTTCCATCAAAGGTTTCTTATTATGTTGCCATCAATGATACAGGGGGAGATTTTTGAATCCTATTCATTGATGTTGAGTAACATTGATGGAAAATGAGTGAGTGGTGAAGTGAGGCTCTATAAGAGGAATGAAGGATGGTTTTAGTGTGCTGCAAGCTTAGTCAGTTAGGTAGGAATTTACTGGAGGTATGGAAATGGCTAGAAAACTTGGCATAGGTGTTCTACAGGTCATACATGATGAGTCTAGCATGAGAAATATCTTCTGGAGTGAGTAACATGTCAAAGGTTTGGAATCACAGTTGTAATTGGCTCATTTAGGCCTAGTTCTAGTGCCTAATGAGGTGTGAGAGATGAATGCAAGTCATGGAGAGAATAGGTAAGAATGGGAGGAGCCTAGGGATGTTTTCTAGGAAATGTTTGAGCATCAACATGGTTTATTTTATCTCTTAGAGGAAAAATTCAAAATTTCATCAAAACTACCCTTGAGGACTAACAATGAATTTTGAGGTAAATGAGATAGGTTTTAAATGTATAGAAAACCTATGGATAACCAACACATGGAATGTGTAGAGGGATATCTTTTAGTGCTTCATGTCGAATTTCATCAAATTTTGAAATGGGTATTTTAAGTTATTCAAGTTTTCCTAAAATTGGTTTGTTAAGGAATGCAATCTGAGCACCCTAGATTCTTAGCATCCAAAAAAATTCAAGCCTTCTTCAGAACTCCAAGCCTTAAGTTTTGCAATTTTTTTAGGGAAATTGGTGAGAAACAAAGAAGTTATGAACATTTTTCTAACAAGTGTTTTCTCTCTCCATGTCCTCTCTTGAAGCGAGAGGCATAAAATTATTTCTTTGTCCTCAAAATCAATTGGGAATAGCATGAAAAATAATCAGAAGTGTATAATACCTTCCCCAAGTAAAATTGGTGTACTTTGTGTTTTTCAAGGTGCATTGTACGTATACATGTGAATATCAATCCTTGTAAAGGTGTGTATAGTGCTTGGTGTGAAAGGTTCATATTAACAAGAGGTGGAAAGAACTTGTTTTTGTTCTTAAACCATATGATACTCATCGAGAATACAATATCCCTAAATGTCACATTTAATCCAAAGTCTTAATCATATGTTGCTCGTAATGAACAACATGTATAGGACCAAAACAATCATCTCAAGGAAATCACAATAGACTGGGTTATGAGCTTGTAAAGAAAAACCATGTTCTCAAGAAATAACTAAATGTTTTCATAGTGATGTATACGTGAGATGAGTATCTAAGTATGTAAGGGTTTGATGAGCAAGGTACATCTAAATCAAGACTTCCTTGTAGATTTCTAAAAGCCAATTTACACAATCTAGCAAAAGTTGGTTTCCATGTCCATCCTCCTTGGAATGGTGAGTGTTCCAATATTGAAGGTGTAGAAAGAAAATATCCATTTGAACAATTCTCTAGAAGTATGTGACAAAGTCTAGAAATTTTTTTTTTTTTTTGAAAACTAGGTCCGGAGCCTTGACAATTTTGTGAGATAGTGATTGGTTAAAAAGTGGTTAAAAACTTTAAGCCTTCCTTTGGCCAAGTTCAAAATATAAAATGTAAATTTGTAGCCAGAGAATTATTGAAACATGCATAAAAAGGTACATTGCTACAATTGGGAGGTTTGAGATGATCGAGCTCTCAGATTGATGGGCTAGGGTTTTGTGACTAAAACCCTCATTGTCCTGATTTGGAGAATTTAGCTCACTTGAAAAAGAAACTGATATTTGAAAAGATGCATAAAGTTGTTAGCAAACTCGCAAATCATTTCACTATTGTAATTTGCGGGAAGAAAGGTGTTAGCAAACTCTCAAATTGTTTCATTGTTGTAGTTAATAATGCATTTTTTGTGTGCTTCAAATAAAGTGAATAAGAGTTGAATGGCGAAGTGTAAGGAGTAAAATGAAGATTCAAATGTTGGTATAAAGGGTATGTAATGTGCAAGTAACTACCTAAACACTCATCATAGATCTAATAATTCATAAGATGTATTGTTACAACTTATGTATTAAGAAGTAAAAAGATCTTGTTAGTGCATTTGGACCTAAATGGAGTAAAAAGGGAGTTCAAACATAGTTAATTCTTATCCTTTGACATAAAGGAATTTTTGAGGTACCTACAATAATGTGAAAATTTGAATGAAACATGACAAATTCCATAATGACCCTAAGGACAATTATATAAATAAACATTTCACTTCCTTGCTACGGGAAAAGTTCCAATCTTCTCTTTGAGGGTGAAGAGTCATAAAAATTAGAGGCAAAAGGCTATTGAAAAGTATTAACATGTGAATAATGTTTTGTTTTTGTGTTTTGAATGATGAAAAGTGGTAATATTGGATGGAGATTGAAGGTGCAAAATGTAAGTTTGAAAAAGGTAGGAACAAGGAGTGCGATGGTGAGAGAATGCTGCAAATGCAAATAAGATTATAGTGATCATGTTGAAGGAAGAGAATGTCGATAACATGAATGAATAAACCATTTTATCCTGAAAAGAACATTATTTTTATGATGAAGGTATCTTTTGACAAGTTGTGAGTGCAAGTTAGGAGAAGTAAGAAGAATGCAAGTGATATGAAATGAATGAAAAGTTAGGAGCTTGAGAAAATAAACCCTTCAATGATGAATGCATAGAATTGATGAGAAGACCTGATTATAATTATTACTATGAGAGCACTAAAATATGCAAGGATAAAGGTGTATGTTTTGCTAAATGAGGATAAATTAGCGAGAAAAATAGGTGGTAATAATCAAACCTTTGATGTAAGCTGAATGTATTAAACACAAAGGGGTTAAGGTAAACATCAAGTTATAATAGCTTGAATACATATGAGATAAGGGCTTGACCGTATGAGATTGACCTTGCAAGTTAGAATGTATGCAACCTAGTGAGGGAGTGGAATCTAATAAGAAATTGTACCTAATATCAACATGGTATGAAAAAGATTTGTAGTAAATTGAATAAAGAAGAATTAGGAGTAGAAAATGAAGAGTGTAAGAAAATTTAGAGGTCACCAGTTGTATAAGACAACAAACTAAGTGTGACCAAATTTATTGAACAAGTCTAAGTGGCAGCTTAGCAGGTGGGGAGTTGTAGCTTCCCTGTGAGTTAAATCTCACTAAAGGTCAGTTGTAGTTGAACCAAACTTGGGAGTTGAAGCTTCCAGATAGGTTGAAGCCTATCAAAGAATGAGTGGTAGCTTGGTCAATTTTGGAGTTGCAGCTCCAAGTTGAGTTGAAGCTCAACCATGAAATCAATGTAATAGATATAGGACAATTTTGTCCTAAACATAGTTCTTGGTTTCAATGGTTTTTTTCCCAGTTTGGGTTTCCCACATTAACTTTGTCTCTGTGTGTTATCTCTCTTTTTAGTTGATTGTGAATGTTAGTTTGGTATTGATGATAAAAATTAAATGAACTAATTTATGAGGTAAAAACTTGAAGACACTTATTCACCCCCTCTCAAAGCATCCTAATTTCCAACAAAAGTGGGTAATTATAAACACCTAAATTTGATATTTGATACTTGACAACTTTGGTTTCGGCACTCTTTGGAATAATTGGACAATCAACATATTTGAATCTTAAACATACTTTCTTTTGAACTCTTTACCCACCCACGGTCTTGATCACCTCAATATGCCAATCATATTCATTAATGATCAAATCATTCTATACATGAACACCTTAGTCCACCTACATTGTCCCACTTTTTCGATAGTGTCGTGGGTGGTTGACAACTATTTTTGAAATGTGGGCATATTCATTAGGCCATCTTAGAAACATTTCATGGATCAACTATGGCAAGAAATTAATGAAGAGTCACCAACGTGCTCCCAAGAAACTCTTATACATATTAGGGATCATTACACATAAAACATATACACATCTCAAATCTTGAAAGTGCAGCCCTAGGGTAGTCCATGAAACCAAAATTTGAATATAAAAAGGTCAAAAGTTACACGATGAAAAGTGTCAAATTTCAAAGGAAGGATAACATCTAGACAACACATGATTTACACATTCATATATGTGGGAGAATTACATACATACGGTTTGAACCCTTTTTGGAGTAATGGTAGGTAGGCAACACTTAACCATAGTGAGTGTGTGTTATGACTAGTCCAATCTAAAAAGATAACCCCTTTTTACGTTATCTTGTTGTCAAGCATTTATTTTTAGATTTTTAACAAAGGAGAGATTGCATAGGCATTATTTGCATCAAATCAAAGGTTCCAAGCATATCAAAACCAAATTTCATAGACCAACAAGGGCTCCATCCACTTTCAACTTGTAGAAAGACAAGTTATCCGAAGATCAAGATAGTATTATTAGATGAAGGTATATGACTTTGACCATCATATTTTATATGGGTTTTCCGAGGATGATATTCACCAAACCTATTTATAACACATTTCTAAACTAATTTTAGGCACTTGCACTTTTGTTCATCACTCCTACAGACATAAAGAAGTTGGATCTTCCTATTGTATACTTCATAATATTATATCTCTATTTTCTCTCTCAAAAATTATTCAAATTGACCTTAATTAAAAATTACTATATTTAAATGTCTTTTTAGCGTCTTTATTTAATAATCTAAATTGTGATCAAATTTTACTACATTCATGCCTTCCATACAAAACAAGAAAAATATACTCTTACATAATTTTTGTTTGTTTTAGAAAAGTCCAAGTATTTATACAAATAGGCTTAGGGGCTAGTGCAATCTTTGAGTCTCCTTTCAATCTCGAGTTCAAGCCCAATTGAGCCACCTTGATTCATTGAGAGTCATCCCTTTTTAGACTCCAACAATACCGACCCAATCCATCTAGAACTACTTACAAGGACCTTACCTAGTGAAAACCATTAAGGTCCATTCAGAGACGGAGAACAAACTCCCGAGAGGCCAATTTCACACTAGACTCCTCCCACTTGTTGTGAAAACAACTAAGGGCCAAGTGGAATGAACAATTTTCTATCAATAACTATAGTGAGGGCTCAAAGATTCTCTCCAAGCTTAAACTTCCCAAGAGGCCGCTTTCACATGTTAGACTCCTCCCACTTTTTGCAAAAACAACCAAGGACCAAGTGGAATGAGAAATTGTCTATCAATACATATAGTGAGGGCTCAAAGATTCTCTCCAATATTTAAAAATAATCACATTATATATAATTTGGGGCCTTCAAGTGTTAAGAATGGCCATAGTAAGGTTGTGGTCCTATGTAATGGGCAAGCTAATTTTTGAGCATGCGAGGGAGATAAAAATTACGTTATTTTAGTATTAACAAAGTCACATGAATTATTATTTTTCTCGAGAGAGACAAAATAAAAGTCTTTAACACTAGTTTAAGTATGGAAAAATTGAGAGGGAAACTTAAATTTAAATGCCAAGTGTCACAAAAGCTCCCTAAAATTTCAAGCTTACACATTTCACGGGCATTCTATATGATTTTGAGAGACATTTGATCACTCATTGAGACATTTCACATAAATTTAAACACATATTTGAACATTCGATATAATTTTGAGATACCTTGGATCACACAAGGCATAAAATTTATACATCTTTAGGGACTACATCAACATTTTGAGAGGCATGTTCACATTGAGGGATGGATCAATCGCATGAAGCATATATTCTATCCGTGTACATTAGCAATTTTGTTTCTAAGTTTGAGATTGATGGCAATATTTGCATACACTTTGGGTCAAAGTTTTTCTACATCGGAAGATCCATTTCTACATACGAATTTGGTTTGAAATCTCACAAGTAGAGGATGTTTTCATTACAAATCATTGTTCAATTCTTTTTCCAAGAAGAGAATAAGGTTAGATCACATTTCTCCATTTTAAGATGATTTTTTAAACAAGCGAGGCCATGTGGTTGGTAATTTTGTGGTTCTCTACTTTTTTAGAATTCATGGTGAAGGTGATGGTTTTGAAAGGACCCACATCATTTTCTACAATTTAGGAACCATCATGAGGAACCTGAGTGAAGAAAATTCAGGTGTGTTGCATCAACAACGTATTCCAACTAAGCGAGTGAAGTAATTTCTAGTGAGTTGCATCTATAGTGTATTCCAACTAAGAGTCCAACTAACCGAGTGAAGCAATTTCTAAAGTGTTGCATCGTAATGTAATCTAACGAAGAGTCCATCTAATAATCCAATGTCAAAGATCGAGTCTTTGCCACTACAACAATTTTAGAGATTTTACATCTTGCGATGAACAATGAATCCACATCCCGCAACAAAACCACCTCTAAAGAGGATTGTGCCTCGGGGATTTGAAATCGGGTGGACCAACACACAACCGTGTGACTTGACCGCACCACTCCCACCCCATCGGATGCAATTTTGAATTTTAGTACTACATTCCTCAATGGTTTTGGGGCATTTGTATTCCTCATCTCTCTAATTCAATAACTACATCTTTTGACAAATATCCACCCAAGAAATTATCCAATCAAGTTCAAGAAGTGTCAACTTGGTTCACATGCTATTATCATGTGTGTTTGTTCCTTTTCTTTTCAATTTCAATCTTTTTAATGGTTCATATAATTTAGTTTTCTTATCATTAAGAGAGATTACTTTACACATGTTTTCTTGCACATTTTCACATGGAATAAATGGCACATTCCAATCATACCCATCAACACCCATAGTGGTTATCATGGGTAGAAACTTATTTTTCTTTAAAATATAACCTTTCTTTAAATACTAGATTAAAATTGGGTGACTATAAACACCTAAATTTGATATTTGACACTTGACAACATCGGTTTTGGCACTCTTTGGAATAAGTGGACAATCAACATATATTTAACTCTTAAACATACTTTCTTTTGAATTGTTTACCCATCCATAGTCTTAATCACCTCAATATGCATTAAGGATCAAATCAACCTATACATGAACACCTTAGTCTACCTACATTGTCCCACTTTGTTGATTGTGTCTTGGGTGGTTGACAACTATTTTTAAATGTGGGCATATTCATTAGGTTTGTCTTAGAAACATTTCATGGATCAGCTATGGCGAGAAATTAACGAAGAGTCACCAATGTGCTCCTAAGAAATTCTAATACATCTTAGGGTTCATTACACATAAAACATATACACATCTCAAATCTTCAAAGATCAGCCCTAGGGTAGTCCACCAAACCAAAATTTGAATATAAAAAGGTCAAAAGTTACATGGTGACAATCTGTCAAAGTTTGAGGAAGGATCACATCTAGATTACGTGTGATTTACACATTCACATATACGGGAGAATTACATAGGGTTTGAACCCTTTTTGGAGTAATGGTATGTAGGTAAGACTTAACCATAGTGAGGGTTTTCTACTGACCCAGTTCAATATAAAAAGCTAACCCCTTTTTACTTTATCTTGTTGCCAAGCTTTTATTTTTATGGTTTAGACAAAGGAGATATTGCATAGGCTTTGTTTGCATCAAATCAAAGGTTCCAAACACATCAAAACTCAATTGCATAGACAAATGAAGGGCTCCATCCACTTTCAACTTGTAGCTCCCTTAAAAACAAGTTATCGGAAGATCTAGATAGTATTATCGAGAGGAAGGCATATGACTTTGTGAACACATTTTATCTTGGTTTTTAGCTCGATTTTCACCAAACCTATTTATGACACATTTCTAAACTAATTTTAGGCACTTGCACTTTTGTCCATCACTCCTACGGGCATAAAGAAGTTGGATCTTCCCACTTTGTATACTTTATAACGGTATATATCTATTTTTCTCTAAAAAAGCTTCACATTAACCTTAATTTATATTTAAATTACTATATTTAAATGTCTTTATTAAATAATCTAAATTGTGATCAAA